>VWYI01012886.1:2722-24843 GCA_013399455.1 Anthoscopus minutus | reverse complement strand
CCCAACAGTATATAATTAATTATTATTATTTTAATATTAGGAAATTACTTTGAATAGTCTGATAGTACTGGTTTTATGTATCCTACAATTAATTTCTTACTTCCTTTTCAAGACTGGTGTGTTAGAGGAACACTTAAGAATGCATCTGCAGTGCTGTTTGATTTTGTGTAGTTTCTGGGATTTGAATCTATCTATTGTCACCATACTCTGGGATTATTACAGCAAGAATCTGGTAAGTAGATGAATATATAGAAATGTAGAATTGCATGTAAACGGTCCTTGATTTTGCCAATTAATTCTGATTTTCCTGTTGAAATCCAAACATGATTGCTATACTTCTGTAAAACTATCTAGTCAATTATCCTTAAATTCGCTAGGTTTGTTTAATGAAATCGTGTTTGGATTAATGATCCATTATGAAATTATAGAACATGATAATATATTTTAAGTCTTATTTTTCATCAGGACTACTCAGTTTAAGATCTTGTAAAAATACTTTGCACACAGTTACAATGCATTTTTATTGTTTTAGCTGTGGTAGGAACATACCCTTTTGTTCCTGTGAAGGAGTGCATGTTACTGCCTTTGTAATATTGGCATTTATTGTTATTTGTAATATTTTCTGTTTTCATCTGTTCTTTTAGAACAGCTGCTTTACTGTTCCTTGGCTTGGTCTGAAGGATCTGGCAAGCGTTAGTAAGACTTCTTTGTCAATGCTTGAGTTGGTGAAACGCTGCTGCTGTGAACAGCAGATCCCTTCCCTGTACAACTCCAGCAACAGTTACTTCATTTTCCTCAGCATTTTGGCACGGATTATGAAAGAAGAAAACAATGGTGTGCATCCTTGGAAACAAATTAAAGGACGGTATGGATGCTATTTACCTTGTGTCATTTTTTAACAAATTTAGTGGGTCGGGGCTCTTCCAGCCACATGTGAGACAATGGGCCCTCTGCTCATGACAGAATAAGGTGTAGGATCCAGGGTGACTCATAATTTGAAGAAAGCACTTGTTCTCTGAAGTTTCTGTTGCCAGCTGAGGCTATTACTGGGTCCAAGAATCACCTTGGCATCCATAGCACAGGATGAATTACCTCGTCCCACTGGCCAGGAATTTGGTAAACTGGCAACCAGTGCAGTGGTACAGCCCAGTTGCCAGACAGATAATGTAATTAAAGCACAGAAATTGTGTTTGAGCTGCAATGTAAGCCATGTGTTGTTCAAGAACATGCAGACTGACACTTGCTATACCTGCATTTTTATTTAAATATTTTATTTCTTTTCAGTGATTTTGAAAATTTCTTGCCATCTTTTTGGGAGGTTTTTAATTTTTGCTTAATTTTGAGACATACTAATTAAGTACAGTTAGTCATTATATAAAAAACCATAAAATATATGTGCTCTAAATGAAACTCTTGACGGTTTTGATGCTTACTGAATCCTTGAGACTTTTCTTATAGTAATGATACAGCACTTGTAATGATTAGTACAGACTTGTTGAATTTTTTTCATTAGATAGAGAAAATAGAAATAGTTTTGGTTTAGGGATTTGAGTTTTTAAAAAAGATTTTAACTATCAATTAATTAAAACTTTATTAAGCATTCGTAAGATGTTCATGTATGTAAGTAATAACCATTAAAAAATGCTCATGTGTGTACACACCTTACAAAGTTATGGTGTTTTTCTTCCAGGAAAGAACTGTTATCTTGGCTATCAGAAAAGAACAGTATGCCTAATGTCTGTACACTTCAGAAGGTGTTATAGTTGCTAAAGTTTGGGTTTATAAATCACAGCAACTACGTAGAAATGAACTTGTTGGATTCTGTAGCAGTGTCTTGCTTTCTTTTAAAATTTTAATTAACCTACTCTGTTCTTACTGAAATGAAATTATACATGCATTTTTGTGGTCTTATAGCTTGTTACTTTCCCTAATTTAAGAGGGGGAATACTAACACACAACACACAGTGCATCAGCCTGCTCAACCAGTTTTCTTCATTTCTACCTTGAAAAAATCAATTACACAAGTAGCAAAATTTGACAGCCTAGAGCTATGATTTTGGGATGAACTCTGTTTTCAGCAGCTAACCAAGCATTAATTGATGCATGAAAAACATAAATGCCTGTCAGTAGTAATTTACTACTAAACAACATTAATTGGATTTGCTGTAATTTTTGGTGGCTAGATTTGATAACCTCTACAACACTTCCAACTATTTTCTAGGTGACAGAATAGGAAAACAGCACTTATGGATGTTTAACTACTGTAGGTGGAAATTATTGTAAATTAAAGGTGAAGGATATGCCCAAAGTTTTAAACACAAAAATAAAAAAAATTGCTGTTTTCATCTTACTCCTGTCTTGTAAGGAAAAGTCCACATCCAAGCAAAGGTCCCAGAAAAGATCTCTTTGTATAAGCTTTTTCTTTTTTGTCAACTACTTTAAAGTTTCAAAGTCATAGTGCTTGTCACCATCAGCTGTGTATGACTTGACAATTGTCCTGTAAGCAGTGCAGATTAAGTTTCTTAACATCTTCCTGCCTGGAGAGTGGTTTCTTGTCCAAATGCCTCTATTTCTCTGTTTTTTCTCAAACCTGTCCATAACATAGGTGTGCAGTACAAGTTGATACAGACTTTGGCAAAGCACTGTGGGGAAAAAAAGAAATTTTCCATCAGAAATCTTTCTTTTACTGCAGTGATGGTTTGGTAGGTGAGACTTTGATTGCTGTAGCACTATAGCATAGTAGCAGAAACCAGTAGCTGATTTCCATGTGGGAATGAAGAAGTTTCCAGGGAAGAAGTTGGTGTACAGGAATGGTTTGCTGTTGCAAAGACATGCCACTTGACAGCTTCCTTTCTTAGGAGCCCTCATGGGCTAAACTTGATTGATTTGAAGGCATGGTATGGGGGACATCCATCACAGAGTAGAGTCTACTTGTAACATTGTGCTCAGGTTGGTACTAGAGGTTAAATAAGGGGAAAGGATTAGGCTGCATGTCCAATTGCAAACAATATATGCTTTAAATCAAAAGCAGAAAAACTAAAAGAGCATGTTTGTGAAAAAAATATTTAAAATTTAAGGGTTACTGGAAGTGAATAACCATAAACTGAAAGCATAAAAATACAATTTCAGTCACTCAAGAGAATAGAAAATTGCTGCTTTAAGAAACTTTCTCTTTCCTGTTTTTTTTTGTTTGTTTTTCTAATGTAGAATTTATTCCAAATTCCATCGGAAAAGAATGCAGGAGCTGACAGAAGTGGGGCTGCAGAACTTTTTTAGCCTATTCCTCATGCTGGCAATTCTTGCAGAGACAGAAGACATAGTGAGTCGGGTGTTGGATCTTTTGGATTTCCTAACTCCGTCCTCCATCACTGCATCTCGGAGAGCTCTCATCTGGAGAGGTCATTTTGCTTTCCTTTTAATTTACGTTGAGAAGAATATGGACATTAGTGCCCTGGCTGAGAAAATCTCAAATGCTTTCCGTGAAAAGGCAAAGGAGTTTTTAGTTACCAAAAATGACTACACACAGAGGCAAAATCTCTGGACTCTGCTATCAGCCTACATTGATGGTGTCCAGGAAGTGTTTGAGACCAGCTGCTACTTGAGCCTTTCTGAGGAAAAGTTGCTAAACGATGGCTTTACTATGCTGCTGCCTGCATGTCGAGGAGCTGAGCTGAGCATGGTCCTGAATTTTCTTCAGGTTGTTCTAGCCAGACTTCGGTAAGGTATTTAGTTAAGTTGTGGATATAGACTAACATTTTTAGGGTTAAAACTGTAGTTCCTATTATTTTTTTACTGAAATTGAGTAAATGGAAAGAGAAATCTCTAATGGGCTGTGAATGATATGTTAAATTTCAAAATCCACCAATACTTCAGTGCATAAAGAATTCCTTGAAATGTTTCCTTAGTATTTCAGGAGATTAAGTTTGACATCCTGATGTTTTGTTATGAATTAGTGTCTCTTCATCTAGTTGCTTCTATTTCAGACAATATAATCTTTTCTCTGGTACAGGAAACATGGAAATCATTGTCTGTGTTAATTACGTTAATTGAGGGGGGGTGTTGTTTTTCTGTTTCTTCATTGAATGTATTTTCTTTTTCAGAGTTTTCATTCTATTTTTTTTTCTTTTACCAAGGTTGCATTCTGTTCTATTCTAAATACTAGAGTTATGGAGATTTAAATACTTGTCTGGGGTTCGATAGGAAAGAAGGAAATCGTATTTTACCACTTTCAAGCAGCTTTGCTTTGATGTACTGGTTCATTCTTCAGCATCCACAGTGCCCTTCAATAAGCATATTTTTTGTCTACTGATGCCTTTGAGAAGCAGTCCTCCAATTTGAAGCACAAACTGCTTTTTTTTTCATAAGATATTAAGAGGCAGCTATTGATCTGCCATTACTTCAAATGTGCAAGACTGAAATATGTGTAAAGAGCTGTGGAAGAGTGCATAATAGGAATACTGAGGCCCATATGCAAGATCTCTCTTTAACTAGGTTCTTTGTTTTTGTCTAGTAGTTTGACTGCAGCTGTCAATAGCTTATAGATCCAAAGACAACTGTTTTTCAGGAAGTCTTTTGAAAAAAGATGAAGCACAAAACTAAGTTTAGTTGATTTATTATTTATTATTTCAGTTCAAGTGAATGTATTTCCTGGAATAAATTGGAGACTTCAAAAATACTTTGAAATTTTCTCTATTAGCTAATACACAGCATTTGTTGTGTTGCTTTTAAAGATGAAATAGGGATAAATTTGAGACTGGTGACAAAACTGCCTATTTTATAACTTGGCATTATTTTTAGGCTTTCCAGGACTGGGGGTTATGTGGCCCTCTTGTAACTCAGAGAAGAGGGCATGGAAGTTCAATCTAGGCTTCTCAGGTCATCACAGACAAGGTACAGGACAGTATTAGTATGTTTTTTTACAAAAAGTATTTCAGCTGAAATATTTGAATTACCAGTATGCTGAAATAGTAATTGGTATGAGAGAGCTTTTTAGAGCCTTGCTTTTAACAGTTCTTTGTTTCAGTTTCTGTATTTATACATTTGCTTATTGTTACCAGCCTATTATCCCATCTATGGAGGAACTAAATTCCTTAACACTCATAAAAACACTTTGATCTTCAGGTAGTATGGGACAGGAAAATGTTAGCAATTTTCCTACTTTAACAGACTCACTGAAAATCATCCTCTGTTGCCATGCAAATAAAATGACACTATAACCATTTTTTTGGTTTAGAAGATATGGATGACTTTGTGCTAACCAGATGATAAATTGTTACTAAATTGACCAGACTGATTAGGCCTGGTCTGTTTTCAAACTCAGAAAATGATGAAATGCTTGTTTTTAAACTCCAGGCTTTTATAAAAGATAGTAGGCCTTTCATAAATGTAATTTTTCTGCACACTGAACACTTAATAATTTTATTACTGTATGACAGGGAATTTCTAGGTAGGAAGGAAGTGAGATCACTGATTAAAGAGACAAGCAGCTCCCTCTAGGCTGTTAGGAAATAATAACTTCATGTGTTACTTTCTGCTAACCCCTGATGATGGCTCACAGGAGCATTCTTTATTGCTGATTAAGTAGCATTATGAAAATACTGACTTGGTTGTGTTAACTAAGTGCCTCAATATTTAAAGCTTAAAATGTCAAATAGCTTTAGCAGTTCCCTTTAACATATCTTGTTGGATTGCTGGAATCTCATTCCAGGTTTCTCAGCTGTTTTTATTTGAGGATACTGTAAAAATTCTAGTCTTTTCATTGTCAGAGTGAGGTGTAGCCAAAAGCTCTTCTTTAATTATAGCTATTCATGCTGCTGTGGTTAAGGGTCTGTCAGCATTTCCATTATAAACCTTTATTTTCGAGGGTTTGTAACATAGCAGTGAAAACTTGCTCTGGGCTAGAACTTGGCTTACAAGGATTTGAAAGTGCGCTTGTTTTTTTTCTTGTTTTTTTTAAAGACATCTGAAAAGACCCCCACCTTCACTATTCTTACACTACTGTGTTTTAAGATAACGCTTTCCAGCTTTTTCTTGTATTTTTCTTGTCTGCTAGAAAAGTACTGGTAGCTTTTGATTGTTCTATTTACCTATGGTTAGACTATTTTAAATAAGGTTTCTTAAACTGCTTTTTTATTGGTTGTTACCATTATGATTATTTTGGGATCCATATATTTAAATAGAACTATGTCTTGGCAGGAAAACTCATTTTTATCAGTTTTTGATACGTGGTGAGTGGGTAATTGGAATCAAGATGCTACTTGCTGGCACTTGCAAGTATTTGATCCTCCTAGTAAGATGCACTGTGAAGTGTAAGATTGTATTTTAATCCTGTCTCCTTTTAAAAAGCATGTAAAATAAACAGTAAATAATCAAGAAACTTCCCTAAATCAAAATGTGAAGTGCTTCCTTCCTATGTTTACTTACTCTGCTTCTAGGTCAGGCATAAGTTTTTTCTGAGTTGGTTTCTTTTTTTCTGTTTTTATACAATGGTTTACAGTCCTGATTGCTTTGCTTTGTTTTTATTTTTTTTTTTTACTGAAAGGTAAATGCAGGATGTTTGCCCATGTGTGCTTTCTTTTGTTCAAAATCTCTAGTGTTATCTATCTGTTATGAGCACCTCATGGCACAAGAAGAAGCCCTGGGTTAATAAAAATACAGGCATTAAATAGATTTGACAGAACTTGCTGTAAAAAGCACTACAAGATTCAGAGAAATAGGCTGTAGGTGCTGGCACTGCAATATGTTATTCTTAAAAGAAGTGTTTGAAACATGCTAGGATGTCTTGTAATGGGATATTGCTTTGACATGAGCTTTCTCTTATTGTCATCCTGGCATCTAGGTTTTGTTGCATGTTAGCACAGACTTACAGGACTACAAAATGTGGGTACACGTCCAGGTGTACAATCACTGCTGTGCTCCAAACATCTTTACCAAACATCTAGTTCCAGGGAGACTTGGTACTGATTCCCATAGGAGAAATGAGAAGTACCCCTAACCTAATACCATAATAAATGGTAATTTTACTTTGAAAACAGTTCTTGTGCATTTGTGCCCATTTATACTTTTTTTGCTAATTTTTAAAATTTCAGTGTGTAAATTCTATAAGCTCTTACAGCAATATTGACCAAGTAAACCTGTCACAAGTGGAAAGTTGCATTAATAATTGGGCCACGGTAACAGGAGAACTGGATGTTTCTGTCTGTTTGAGTGTATTTAGCCTTGAGGTTGTGAGAGAAACCACAATAGGACTGGATTATCCAGTATATCTTTGCTATGGAAATTTGTTATTTTTTTTGAGTTATACTTGCCATCAAAACAGCCTGTGGGAAGCTTTTTCGAGACCAACAGAAGCACCTCTCCCCCTCTCTGTTACTGTGTAAGTCAGTAGATAAGCTCAGGAGGAGAATAGAAAGGTCCTCCCTCCTTATTTTCTTCCCCCTCAGGGGTTATAGTGTTAGTCTTTGTAAAGTCTTTTTTCTGATGTTGAGCTTCTGAAAACTGCATTCAGAAGAGTTTGGAAGATCATGAGTCTTCGCTTACCCATCCCATCCTGTGAGGATTTTTAGAGCTACCAGCTGTGATGTCCTGATAAGCACAGAAGGCAACTCTGTGACTAAGCTGCTGAACTGAGGGTCAGAAGATCTTAGTTTAGCTCTAAGATCTCCCAGACTTAATGAATGACCACTAAAAGTTGCTGTGAACTTTGTTTACCGGCGTGAAAAAAGGGAGATAAATCCTTCCTTTTTCACTATGCAACAAATATCTTATGCTTGGGGAGGAAGCGTGCCTTGCTATGCTGACTTGACCTATCTTTTAAAGTATTCTTACTGGTATTTTTGAAGTTCAGGTATTCCATTAACAAAACTGGTGTTTATATGAATGTAATGAAAATCTGTAAGTGCGCTAATGCATGAGAAGCAAGCACTGCTTTAGAATGTAGCAGCATTTTAAGAGATTTCCTTTGTCAAAATCCCTAAAAATAATCTCTTACTACCTTCTGAGGGAATACAGTGTGTGTTCTTAGCTACAGTTGTTGCCTTAAGGTGTGGCTCTGGTAATTAACACTGAATTTTCTGTTCTTCTTACTTTGTGGGATTTGAGGGGTTTTTTTCAGGTTTTTATTGGAAACTATAATATTTTACAAATTTTTCCCTTGTATTCTGACCTTCAAAATTGGCTAGCTGAAACTAATGTGTGTTTTGCTTGTGTTTTCTCTGCTCTGAGAGTATTAGTGTGCAGAGAAATGAAATGAGACAACAGCATGCACTGGAAATGTGTACCTTAATACTTGTGCACATGGAAAGTTCCTGCATATGTCTGTCACTGGTTCAGTTTTGCAAGAATATTCACTTCCCCTTCTCAGGGCCCATTTTCTTGAATCAGTAGGACACGTGAAAGTTGAACGATTGATTAACATTAATTTCACATTGATGTTTAAGATGTAATAGAGAGCATCTTCCTTAGAAGGAGGGCAACAAGGTTGGAAGGCATGTCCTATGAGGAGTGGCTGAGATTTTGGGGAAAAGAGTGGTCTGGTTTGTACAAAAGGAGGCTGAGGCATGACCCCATTGCTCTCTACAGATTTCTCAGGAGGGGAAGTGGAGAGGGAGGTGCTGAGCTCTACTCCCTGGGCTCCACTAATATGACATGTGGCAATGGTTCAAAGCTGCACCAGGGGAGGCTTAGACTTGACATTAGACGAAGCATTTCTTTACTGAGAGAATGGTCAAGCACTGGAACAAACTTTCTAGACAACTGGTTGTCACCCTAAGCCTGCCAGTGTTTAGGAGGCAATTGGAGAATGCCCTTAATAATTTGCTTTAGCTCTTGGTCAGCTCTGAATTACTTAGGCAGTTGGACTAGATGGTCATTCTACATCCTTTCTTACTGCAATATTCTTTTCTACTGTTCTATTCTAGAATCACTTTGGAGCAAACTGAAACATTAAAATCTGTCAAAAAACCTTCTAATGGGATGCCCAAAACACATCAGTCGTGGTAGACACCTGAAGCTAAAGAAACTCACTCAAGGCTTGTAGTCTGATGTGAATCATGAAGATACACAGTTCAATCCCCTGTGCTACAAATGGAAACACTTTTCATATTCCATTGTATCCATTTTATCTTCCAAAAATTAATCCATATAAGCTTTCTGTAGCCTACCTGACAACTGTACAAGACTTCTGTTGTGAAAGAGTAAATCCATGAAAAAAAGAGTGAAATCATATCCAGGTGTACTGAGAACCTGCTGCTTGAGAGCCTGCAGTTGTTTAGAGAAATATGTGCTCCCTGAAGGACATAAAGCACAGATTTGTTTTCTAATGGAAGTGTCTCACTTCTGAAACTATTTTCCCTAAATTAACTTTCCTCTTGGTTTTCCTTTTATTCTTCGCATGAAGTGTGAGAATGGCTTTTCATATGGAGTGGCTTTTTTGTTGTGGATGTTAAACAAAAGAAATATTTTTGCCAATAAAATCCTTATATGCAAGTAGCCTTCTCATATCTTAATTTTGATTGTTTCTTCATTACCTTACAAGATCTATATTTCTTCTCTCTTTAGGATATCTCATGTCAGATTTAAGGCTTATTTAAAATGAACAGAAAGCTGAAGCAATTTTCTTTATTCCATTTCAGTCTCCTAAGGCCTATTTCCCCCTGGTGAGCTCATAGCAACAGGGGGGTTTAAGGGAATTCAGCTTTCTGCAAATTAATGTCTCACATCATGAAAATTCAGGACCTTTTTTTTTTTTCAATGTCTTGAAAAAGTAATACAGTGAGTGCGAGTATTATTTCTTGCCAGCGGGTGGAAGATGAATGATTTTGTCACAGTTTTACTGCTTGATGAGCAGTGTCCTGAGGGTCAGGCTTAAGTCTGTGTCACTATGCTGCTCATTACTCTTGAGCTAAATAAGGGCTGATTGGATCTAAATTGCCTAGCACATGGGCCGCAGATGAGCTCAGTGAGTAGGGGATGACCTGCTATTCAGGCTGGGAGTAACCCCGGTGTGCAAATGCTGCATTAGAACACCGTGGGAGAATGAGAGGCTACCGACCGCTGCCAGCAAAAGAAATCGAAATGTAAAAACTCTTTGATGCTGCAATGTTAGAATTTGAAATGTAGGAAGTGACAGGTTGATGGTACTTATCAGCTTTGGCTGGATTAGAGAACAGTGTCATCTTGCTTATATAATGACAGAAGAATGAAGCCCGCTCCCAAGTACTTTGCGGTGCGGAGCTGCTGCTGGCAGAGCCAATGCTGCCTCCTACTGACAGCCTGCACGGGAGGATGGAAGGAGCCACGGGGAGCTGGCTCCGGGCCGAGAGCTCGGCCGCCCTGCCTGCCCAGGTGCCCAGCTGCGCCCGGGTTTCTGGGCTCTTAGCAGAGAATCAGAAATCTGACTGATTAAATAGCAAGTGTGCATTCTGGGGCAACGACAAGCCACTTTCTTGGATGTGTCAAGAATGTTTAGACGAGTTAATTATGTGCACTGGACTGGACACATCTGGCTCTGTTTCACCCAGAATATTTCCTTTGCGCTCTTGTCTCCATCGCTAGCCCCTGAGATGGGAGTTGATACCTCTGGAGAGGAGAATTAATTTGTGCCTATGTGTTTTAAAGAAAGTTGACCTTTAAAGTGGAGAAAAAAGTCTGAACCAACTCCAAGGAGAATACTTATGCTAACCAAACATAAATGTGCTTGTCTTAATGGAGGCAAACGAAGAGCAAGGAAAGCTGTGCTGGACACAACACAGATTGAAGCACTTTGTGCAATTCTGAACGATTCAGTTTAGCGGTTCCGTAGAACAAGCTTTTGGGTTTTGTTCTCCCCCCACCATCACTCATACTTCAGAAACAAGCTAATAGCTACAGTGATGAGAAGTAGCCACTTATTTCATTTTTTCCAAATTTGTTTCAGATTCTGTTACTGAGAGCTGTAACCTACCAGCATCAATTCTTACTACCAAATTCTGGGACCGTCCAATCAACAAAACCAATTTGGTGTTATCTCTTGAAAACAATGACCAAGTAAAGAGAAGGGATGAATCTCAATACCTTGTGTTTTCTGTTTGCTCTTTAGTGTTTTTCTGTTTTCTGGGTATATCCTGTTTGATTCTTCACCCCCCTAGGATGCTTTTGCTTATAATTGAATTTCTTCTTGGACATAAACAACTTTTAGCGTACTCATTTGTGGGTATCCTAACCAAAAAAAAGGCAGAAAAAACAAAGTGGCAGCCTTAAAAGTTTTTCTGTAAAATGAAGTTTTTCTGTAAAATGGTGTGAGTCTATGGGAATGAGAGAGAAAATTTTCATGGAAACCATTGGTAGTGTAAGCTTCTGTGTTACTTGTATAATCTTAATATTATCAGTGTTTAATGATTTAATGGCATTTGTTCAGATCACTGAAAATTAAGAACTGTTTAGCAGTAGCTGTGCTAGATGAAAAAAAATTAAGAGTTTGAGTTTGCGTGTAGCCAGACATTAGAGGGTATTTTGATGTTCAAACAGAAAAAAAACCCCAGAATTTAAAATTACTTTGATATTTTGGAATAAATTACCATCAACAAGAGGAAATAGTCAAAGTATGGGGGGAGATAAGAGAAGCAGACTCTCAGCACAGATTCTGGCAAGGTCCAGTATTGTCCTTGCATTAGTACAGTTGCCACCTAATACAGGGGGAAAAACTGGAATTGTTTGTGAATTGAAATTCTTTGCAAAGTGGATTCCCTTCTATCTTACAAAGAGTGGGAAGTGAAATTGAAACTTTCACTTTCACCTCTGTTTGTAGGATGTTTCTTTATGTGAGTTTTTAACTGCAAGAAAATCTGAAATTTGACTGAAATGTATTGACTAAATTTTAACAGTGGCTTTTTTATGTACACAGCCTGTATGATATTACAAAGCAGGACCTAATGTGACTGCTTCAGGGAAAAACAACAAAAAATGTTTGTTATGAAGTGTTAATAAAACTGCAGGTGAGAAGAGCTGCTTATTCTGTCTTTAGCTGCAGTGTTCTGTGCGCAGTTGTGGATATGTCAGTTTACAAAATATTTATTAATAAACTAAAAATTGGAGAGAGTCACAGAAATGAATGACTAGAGTAGGCAGTTTGTATAGGTTTGATGGAAGTGAATTCAGCTAGGAAGAATTGAGGGGAGATGTGCTAGAAGTTACTCAGTATGTAAAAAGATGTTACAGGTTTTCTACTGTTCTTCATGCTAGTGAAGATAGAATTGGTTAATTTTGGACAGAAGTTTAAAGTGGTTTGGATTAGGCTGCAAATGTAGCGCCCTAGCAGGCTTCAAGAGAGACTTGTGGAATCAAACTTACTTATATTCTTTTTTTAGACCTTTTTTTTTAATTTCCCTATTCTGTTGGCAGAGAAAAATTGAACCTGTTTAGTGCTACTGTAGCCTACTTGTTCTTGGAAATTTTGGGGTAGGAGTGTGAGGATGGCTTCTGCTTTATGCACTGGACAGGGGCCTTGCTGAAAAGGGTGATGGATTTTTGGTGGTTTTGTGTTTGAGTCTTGAAATCTGTCCAGAAGATCACTTTGCAATGCTTTTTTAGGCATTGATGCAGGGCATATAGATATGCATTGCCGTGTTTTATTTGGCTTGGAGCAAGTCGAAGTGTCACTATTTGCTAAATGCTCCAGCCTTCTTTGCAGTAGCACTAGAAAAGGGACAGTGAAATTGTGTATAATGGGAAGTGAGCCCAAAATAGTAGGCCATCCTATATATCCTCTCTAAAAACAAACTGGAAAGAGGAAAGCATACTCTGCAACATGCTCATTGTGCAACATCTCAGGGACTTGTGGAGGCCTCTTCCTAGCATTGCTTTTTTTGGGAGTGAGTAGAAAGAGATAAAAGCAGTTTGTGGTTTACTTAGTTGTCTGATAAGCTGAAGGTACTGTCTATTCCCTCTTTCACAACCAGAAGGCCCTGTTTATCTCTAATCGGGGTTAATTAAAGCCTGAGGGCAATACTGAGCCCCTGCCAAGGCTGTAAGGTACAGACATAATCCAGGCTTCAGGCCCTTACTGTGGGGAAGGAGGAGGTAAACCATGGCCTTGTCACAGGCTCTGATAATGCAGATATACTAATTCTTCTGAAAATACAGGAGTGAACTTATTTTTGGTCAGCTAGTTCTGTTCATTCAGTAATTTCTGGCTGTTATCAAAGAGTTTTATGAATTGTCTGGTTTAATGTGCATGCTTGCAAATCTGTGTTAAGAGGCAGAAAGCTCCTGGTTCTCTCTGTGGCAGTGCAGGGGCTGCACAGGCAGCCACAGCAGCCATTATGCACACAGCAGGAGCATCCTGCTGCCAGGGATGTGTCAACCTTTACTGAGGGGCAGGAGAAGGGAAGAACAGCCAAGTACAGATGTGCTTGCCAGAACAATGAGGTTTCTTTCTACTGCTTTTTGAAGTTGTTGTCCTTACAAAAAGTCAACCAGAAGAATAAAACTGACTATACTCATTGATATTAGGTTTTTTTTCTGGATAGGAAAATATTGTTTAGCTATTGGAGATGTGCCCTTGGAAATACTTCAGTAAGTGTTCCACATATCTGCCTATTAAAAATATTTTAGGGCTACTAAAGATTTGCTCCTAGGGAATGCCTCTGATTCACAGCACACCTGTTTATATTCTACAACAGCTTGAATTGGTGAGGAAAAACTGTGAGTATTTGTCCAGTGTGTTACATTTATGTGGATTTTGTATTAGGTGCAAAGATGACATCAGAAAAAGTAATGTACGGTGATCATCTCTTAAATAATAATTAACTGCAACACAGCCATGATCATCCAAGCATCATAGGGAGAGTGAATATATTCAGGCAATCAAGGGATTTTACAATGTAATTATTAGGCACTGGGGAGATGTGACCCTGTTTAGGGTAACAGGGAGCTCTGGTTAATTGATGCTAGGATAATCAGATTTTTGCCGTTTTATTGTTCTGGGACCCTAGGCTTTGCAAGGGTTCATATGCATGCTCAAAGAAACAAAAGAAACCCCAAGCATACGAAATTATAAGCCTAAAAGTAAACCTTGAAGTTATGCTTACATTATCCTGCCTTGCTGTACTGAATTACTGCTATGATTATAAGTGTTGAGAAATCATCTATATTGTCTGTAAATCATCCCCATTTTACATCACAGGGAAAATTCAATACGTCTTGATTCCGAATTAGTTTGTAAAGGTATCTGTTTTCCTAAGACATGAAAAATTACTAGCTTTTTCCAAGTCAAACTCAAAAATTGCAGGTATTCTTTTCTTGCAGCCAAATTTTTGTTTTCTTTCCTGATAGAAAACCTTTGATATGTGTACAGTCTGAACATTATGACAGAAAATACAGTAGATGCAGTCTGCCTTGAGCTTCATTGACTTCTCCACATTTAGAATGTGAGATAAGAAAATCGCATCAGGTTGCACCAGGGAAGGTTTTGATTGGCTATTAGGGAGAAATTCTTCCTAGAAGGGGTTGTCAAGCACTGGAACAGGCTGCCCAGGAGGTATTTAAAAAAAGGAGAGTGGCACTTGAGGACATGGTTTAGTAGTGGACTTGGCAGTGCTGGGTTAATGTTTGGATTGTTGATAAACGTCTTTTCCAACCTAAAAGGTTCTGTAAGGATGTAAAACAGAATTTCATTTCATTAAAGTTCATTATGAAAGCTTTTCCACTGCACTGCTGTGATACTGAGCTTTTGGAATTTCTAATAGCTCAACCTGCCAAGATTTGAAGGTTAAGTGTAGCATTGTTACTGTCCATTACTAAAAGTTTGTCTTGCTTTTTTTCTTCTCATGTTCTCTTTTTCTTGCTTTCTTGAAACAGTGTAATTTCTGAAAACTCTTCAGCAATCCTATCTCCATGTAAATTAATACTGTAAATTGTGCTGCTAGTGAGGGTGGAGGGGAGTAGTAAGAGTGGGTGGGGGGAGAGAAGAATTAAAATCATTCCAATAAATGGTTTAATTTATGCCTCAGCAGTTAAGCATGCTCCTGGTTAACAGAAATACCCTTCAGCTACACAGGATTTGGGAGGGTTGGAGGGCACTCATTTGCACATAAATAGCCATTAACTGATAAATTCCCAGAGGTCTCCTGTTGCATGCTAGTGGTTCTGACCTACTTAGCTAGCTTAAATTTGTTTTACAGAATTATTATAATTCCATCCTTGGTACTTAAACTTTGTGATTAATGCATGCCTCACAATACAATTAAAGTATAATTACACAGTTTTACAGTTTGCTATCATGGTGTTATTATTATTACAAAGAGCTGGATTTTGCAAATATTAGAAGAATTAGAGTTCTGATACCCATCACTTTGCTGTTATTAAGTGATTATGTTAAATGGGACCCCTTTATGTCTGAAGAATGAAGTGGAGAGAGGGGAATCATTAACTAGCACATCAGATGGTTTCTGATTGAGGAAGAGATGTGTGATGAGTTTTTTTACACATCTGTAGATGATAGGTGCAAATACCTTTTTTTCGTCTTTGCCAGCTGCCTATGACATGCTCTGGCACATCTGTGCTGTATTGCTTGAAAAAGTTTCATACTAAGCATTTCCTCTCTGTAATCTGTTAAAAATCATTTGCATGTGTTAAACTTTGATTTTATTGTACTTCATTGAATCTTTTTATTGCAAGAACTTTTTTATACTCTACAAAAATATGAGCAACCAGGTACAGATGTTCAATAGATCTGTGCAGTGTAGGGTAGGGTGTGCCTGCAGAGATGATACAGATCATTCTCTTGTGCTCTGTAAACTCAGAGCAGTTCTCTGTGACAACTTTCTGACTTTTCAGTTTGTGCATGAATGTGCTGGTATTTATACTGGCTGCAAATAACAGTAAGTCACAAATACTACTACTTTTTACCTTAACTGTAGGGGTTACCTATCCCTCCTTACTTTTCAGATCAAATTTTTTTCTCTGGCTACTATTAATTCCCCAAGGAATGATCCAAAAATCAGTAATGTTACTTGTATATGACCTAAAAAAATTGCTGCTGTGGTGCATAATTCTTATTGCATCCATTTTCTGGGTTTTTTTTCCCAATGTAGCTGTATCAGAAAACTTAAGTAATGATATTAATGATTACTATTAAAAGAACTGAAAAATTTTTCATAATATTTTCCTTATGCCATTGTAAATAAAAAAAAAAATCTATTTTTACTCTATTTATCTGTGAATATGTGCTATATTGCAGAGTTCACTGATAGGAAATAGGTCAGTTGATTCATTTTCTGAATTACACATTCTGTTCTTCTAAAGCTCTAAGGTTATACTATTTTTTATCTATAACTGCAGCTGGAGTGAAAACTCCAAATGTGATACAGAAATCAAATGTTGCACCCTGTAGTCTTTTTTGATCTATTACCTTGATTTTCATTTTTGCTTAGTTTAAAAAGACTTGTTGCTTATGTGGTTTTCCATTTTCCTAAGTTGTGCTATTCATTTCTTCAGCAATGAAAATATTTCTTCTTTTTAATTCCAGAGAACACAAAGAGTAAAAGGCAAATAGAAATCTCTTTCTTGGAATTACTTCTTTTGCATCAGTATGTTTTTGTCTGTATTTATACTGCTACAATGATATAATCTCTATTTTAGCTGTTATCATTTGAGCTCAGAAAACATTGGTCATTATTACTGATGCATGGAAGCATTCAAACAGGTAGCCAGTAATTATGCTTGGAAAAGTGTACTATATTTCAGGGCTTCCTACTTGAATATTCGTGAATTGGTTTTATTTCTAGTCTTTAAAAAAAATACTGCATTGAAGTGATTTAAATCATTTTCATGTGACATTGCAAAAATGCAAAGGTACATTACCAGAAAGAAATGGTCAGCAATAAGAGCTGTTTTGCAAAGTTGGCTTGCAACAGCTACAGCACTATGTGGAGAAAACAGTTATCCTGTAATAATAAGACTAATGAATTCAGAAATCCATTGATTGAACTGGCTCTGGGTAGATTATGTGCAGGCTTGCTTCAAGGAGGGGAATTTATGAAATGTTTGCTGCATCCAGCAAGCACTGCTGCTATAATACAGCTGCCTCCTCAGTGGTTTGCTTTGATCCTGTGGAATGAAAGGACAGGAGGATCAGCTCAGGTCTAAATGAGATTACAGCTGGTTCGGCAGCTTATCTGGTCTAATGCCAACTAGTGTGGCTTTGCACGTCCTAAGGGGTTTACAACAGAAACTGTTTATTGAGTATCATCGGTTTACTCAACACAAGCAGGCTAATCCTTCCCAGCCTCAGCATGTTGTAGGATTGTGTATGAGCCAAACCAAAAGCTGGTGCAGCCAGGGCCTCCAGAGCCCTTTGTCTCGCTTCATATTGATTTTTTTTACCTGTGTTAAAGACAGTAAAAAATAAAACCAATAACCGGCCCTATTGTGAGCAAAAGGTTAATCTGACCTAAAAATCTTACAAAAGCATCTTTTAACCCTAGAAGGGATGGTAGCCTTTCTCAGACTTTTCACTCAAGGGATTTTCTAGTTTAGGGTTTTGAAGAGCAAAATAGGAAAAACAGCTTCAACCTTTAACTCTGTGTCGAAGTTGTCTCTGAATTCTTTCAGCAGCTGCATAGAAAAATTTAAAAGTTATTTGTGATGTTATTAACAATGTGTTATCTACCTGTGGTAGGTGATGCTGCCTGGCGAGGACATGACATGCTGAACATAGGCAGAGTAGTAGGAGCTGGTAGGTATCCCAGGGCTCATGCTGGCTTTTCACTGTGATGGTTTTTATGTAAAAAACATCAGAAAAAACCTTCACCAGCTACTTTCTCAGTGAAAAAATGAATATTTCAAATTAGGCAAGTGCATCTTAAGAAAATAAGTAACAAACAGGCACATAAAACCAGAATGTTTTAAAAAATGTGCTGCAAGTTTTTAAGCAACATCCCTTTCTGTTTTGATATTAAATACAATAAATAGAGTGTTGCAAATCCAGCACAATTTCATACAATCCTATTTTATTGAGCATATTTTCTTTATGTGGTGAGACTTTTGGAAGGCATACATGTGCCATTATAAGCAAATGGTTTTCATAGTATAGAAAAATACTAAGTAAACTTTAGGAAGCCTTGCAGAGTAGCAGCAATATATTTACACTGAAAAGAAATATGATAAGTTATTGAACCTACATTGTTGGAATTATTACTAAATATTTTTTTTGCATATTGTGCATATTATAGGAAATAATTAAATTAGTTTTGCGTTGATGCAGAAAAGAGAATTTGTTGGCGCACCTATCTGTCATCAACTGCAAGTGACAGACTTAAACTGAAAACTGTTTAAAGGTTGTTGTTGCTGTATAAAAGAAAAGATGACAGTAACTTGAGGAATTCTGAATGGCTATTTTCTGTCTACTAATTTGAATCAATATCTATTTAAGCTATATGTAAGCAAAGATGCTACCATGGACATCTTGGAAGCATTAGGAGTGTTTTGTGGAGAAATTGCTAAAAATGTGAAAGATAAATGTGAACTTTACTAATACTTAAGCCTAATGGATAAGTTGTGGACAAGTTTAAAATGTAGTAATTGTTCATTTACTTGTAGCCTCTCAAATTTGGTCTTAAAGCAATAGATTGCTCTGATGTAGTATTACACTTCAGAATGTTTGAAGATAAAAACTGTTGTTGATGATTGCTTAAAGTCTGTTTGTTCAGTTATTTGAACACTGCAAATCACAGCATTTTGTCAGACTGTGAGAAGTTTTGCCTGGATAATGCTTCCCACATACACAGATCACAAGATAAATTATGTGCAGAGTTTTACAGCGTAGTTGGTCCTGGAAGTTAAATGGATGCCCAGTGGTAGAACTTGTAAAACATTTTCCTGTTAACACTACCAGGCAGAATTGATATTGTTGATGGTACCTTTGATCTAATAAACTATCACTTCTAACAGTGATTTTTACTGTATTTCAGAGAGGATGATGATATAAGATTAGCAAGCCTGCCATTCTTCCTGGATGACAGAAGATTAGCTCTACTGTCTGTATTACCCAGTGTTGAGAACGTTGAGAATGTTTTGTACCCAAAGTAATCAACTCCGCTAAAAAGATATATTACACAAACCTCATCCTTCAACAGATACTCCATAAGGAACAAAATTGATTTTGCAGGATGGAAATGAAATACTTTGCTTTGGAATTTGGAAACAAGTTAGTTCATTATCTTGAGTACAAGTTTGCTTGCCTTCCAAAATCTGTTTTCTTTCTTGAGAGGAAGATTTTCCTAAACCACTTACAGTATATGACTGAGCAGCTTGCTAGAGAGTATCCATATGCATACAGGATTTGGTTTTCTGCAAAGACAGCTAGAGAAGCTGGAGCAAGAGAGTTTCATTTTAGAAAAGAACAACTTTATTTGAACTCCAGTTCCTCTCTCTGTTATAGTCTTGTTTTAAATTAAGAGTATTTTTTAAGTATTTTTCAGGCTTCCTGCCTGACAAATTAGTTTCATGATAATACCAACAGTGTTATGGGTGTAGTTACAGTGTTATAGTAAGATAGGTCTGTTCCTGGAAATGATTTCATAATGTCTGAAAAGATAACTGTGGGTAGTACTTTTAATTGGTTTGTTTCCATTATTTGGGTTTTAATATCTAATATTTTGATACTCTCCTCAGGACTTTGTGCAGTTGTCCTCAGAGTCCATTTCACATCTCCTGATCCCATCAGAAAATTTTAACTGAGGTGGCACCAACTCAGCATCTGAATTTCTGCAGCCAGAATAACGATTTTACCAGTTTGTCTTTGCTTCTTTGTACTTGAGCCTGGTGAAGACATGCTCAGTGAGAGAAACTGCATTTCTATATCTATGCTACGTAATGGAAAACATTGGAGAAGTTGTCCTCAGTGAATGTGTCACACAATTTGTTGAACTTGGAATAATTTTTTTAAAAATTTTTTTATAGCATGGCTAGGAAGAATTTTAATGATTTTTGCACAGCCATAATTTTTCTAAGATTGTAAACTCTTCCAAAATGATCTGTATTCTTTTGATACACTTGAATGAAACACTGAGTTTAAAGAGAGTGGGTGTGGTGTCTCTTCCCCAGTGTGGGGAGTCCATCAGCACTGGGAGTTTGATTGACTGCTGGGGTTGGAATTGTAAGAAATTATCTGTTTAGGGTACCTTTACCTTTCAGCTTTAATTTTTATTTCAGCCATCTGTACTGTGTAAGAAATTACTTTTAAATGTGTAAACAGTAGTTTAGACAAGAGATGAAACCGTCCTATCATTATAATTCTCTGTCAGCTGCTGTTATCCAGAATCCCACAGAAGAGCTAAAGACAAGATTTTGGAAATTACTATGCTTAAAATTGGATTTCAGTGCTGGCCTTTCAGAACCATTACTTGGCGTTCCAGTCACACTATACAGTTATTGTTTCTCATGATATTTTTTCTGAGAAAAAAAATACAGTAAGGAATTGGTAAAAAGTACTTAGCTTGTAAAAATTCAGAAAATTTATTGTATCCGAGTCTGGGCTTTTGTGTAGCTATAGACAGCTACATTTCATTGCCTTCCTATATTCTTCTACAAGAATATAGTTCAAATAAATTATGTTGTATAAGTAAGCAGCATATTGGGTTCCCAGTAAAAGAAAAGCATTGAAATACCAATTTAAGTTGAGCAGAGGATGAACAAGATGATTAGAGGGCAGAAGCAAATGCTCTTACAAGGAGAGACAGAGAAAGATGAATTTTTCATCCTTAGGAAAAGAGAGTTTGGGTGGGAGATGGTGGGTGGAAGGCATTTTTGTGATTTGTAAAGGAGTCTAACTAGGGGAGACTTAAGATGGAATCAGACTTTTCACAAAGGTTGTATGGTTGTAGGAATCAATGGACTGAGATTGTGATGAAAGACGTTTTTATTACAAATAATATATCCTAATAAGAGCTTTACTAGAAATAAGAATAGAATTTTCACAAGAATTGGAATAAATTTCTAAGACAGGTTGTAGAATTTCCCTTCTTAGTTTATTGAAGGTTGGCATTGCTTTGAGCCAAGGGGTACCTTTGTACCTCCAGGCGTCCCTTCCAAAAAGGGTTTTTTCTATAATTTCAGCTTTTAATAAAAAAATGCACAAAACAAAACCAACAAGTGACAAACAAAATACAAATGGAAATCCTGTTTAACACATAATGTCTAGAGTATGATGAATTTTAGAAGTTTTGCACAAATGGAAGAGTTTTCTGAAAGGTACCTATTTGAAAACTTCAGTTTGTCTCTTTATTAGGTAACATGACTTTAAAAAGCGCTTGCTTCTCTCTTCAGCATTTCAGTTTCTCAGATAATCTGGCATTTTGATTCTCTCTATAAATTATATTAACGTAAGAATCATTTTACAGTGATGTGGAAGGTTTTCATATACCTTCATTGGGGATTTCAGCAAGAAATGTGCCCTTGCCACCAAGAATCCAAATGGCATCCTGTGCTACTCTAGGCAAAGCATTACCAGTTGGTAGGGTGGGAATCATTCCCCTCTTTTTATGGTGTGAGGCCACAGCTGGGAGTGGTGTGTCCAGTGAAGGGCTACTCAATCCAAGAGAGACATGGACATACTGGATAGGGTCCAGTGAAGGGCTACAAAGGTGATTTTGGGACTGAAGCATCTCTTTTGTGAAGAAATGCTGAGAGAGCCAGGACTGTTCAGCCTGGACTGGACAAGGAGGATTTTATCAATAAATAGAACTATCTGAAGGGGGGGTATGAAGAGGACAGAGCCAGGCTGTTCCTGGTGCCCAGTGACAAGACCAGAGGCACAGGTGAGTGTGGACGTGGTTTTCTGAGAGGGTTTTCAGCCTGTCCGTGGCTGATCTGTTCCCAAGGGAAAGTTTTTTCGGAAGTTTCTCTTTCAAGAACTGTTTTTTCTAAATAGGTCTCTGTTCTTAGAACAATGTCACACAGCTGCTCTGAATGTGTTTTTCTCTTGTTCCACCAATGGGACCTGAGAGGGGGTTCCTTTGGCCAGTCATGTTGACCTGTATTGGAACACCTTATAAAAAGGGTTGCAAACCCCGAAATAAAGGGTTCTGCCTCACAGGGATCAAACCTCGCTGCTGTGATTTGAGTTCACTCTGCTATTTTGTGTC
>VWYI01012884.1:182423-258072 GCA_013399455.1 Anthoscopus minutus | reverse complement strand
AGAGGAAGAGGAAGAGGAAGAGGAAGAGGAAGAGGAAGAGGAAGAGGAAGAGGGAGAGGAAGAGGAAGAGGGAGAGGGAGAGGGAGAGGGAGAGGGAGAGGAAGAGGGAGAGGAAGAGGAAGAGGAAGAACAGGGCAGACCCTGGGCTGCGCTCCGGCTCGGCTGCCCTGGGGATCTCGGCATAGCCAGCTGCAGCAGCGGCTCCGCCGGCGCCAGACACGCCGGTACCAGGCGGCACCCGCCGCGCCTGGGGACAAGGGGACTGCAAGGTGGCAGCGTGCAGCCCGCAGCGCCGCGGGGCCGAGGCGGGTCCGGAGCCGCCGGGGCTCTGCAGACACCGGCGCTGGGGAGTCCTTGAGGCTGCCGGCGTGGGTGTGCTCCGAGTGCTGGGGCACCTACACCGCCACCCAGCTCGCTGCCCGCCGCGTGTGCCCCCCGGGCTATCCTGTGCCCTGACGATGCAAGCTGAGCCCCGGAGCCAGGGGTGACCGCCCGTCCGGCGGGGATGCGCTGTGCCCGGACAGAGCTGCGGCTGCAGCTGCGGGGCTGCCCCGGCTCGGTAGCCGAGCGCCGCAGGTTGCATCCGGACAGCACTTGACCAGCTGTTTTTTATATTTTCTAATTTCATGCAGAACAGGGCAGCGGTCATAGAGGTAATCTGTAGATCCGTGGTTTTAAGGGATAAATTAGAGCATTGGATTTGATCCGTATTGCAGTGGATTAGAGCAACCTCTCCCCCCTCCCCTTCTCCTCCTCCCACCCCTCCTTTCCAATTCACTCCCCCTCCTCCAGCACCACCTTTTTTTTCTCTCATGCAATACCAAAACTGACCCTGCCTGGCAGAGAGACTGTGCTAGGCGAACAGAGCAGTGCTCATATCGCCAGCACACCACGGGAGCCGCCTCTCCCCTTCCAGCCGCTGCAGCCCCTCAGGGGCACCGCTGCTGCAAGTTCCCCGGAGGCTGGCGCCGGGGCCGGGGTGTCTCCTCCGGGAACCGGGGAGCGGTCGCTGCCCACGGGCTGTCCCTTCGCCTCGTCCCGGCAGGGGCCGTGGAGCGGCGGCGAGGGAAAGCGGTCCCCGGAGGGCATTTCCCGAAGGCAGCGGGGCCGGGACCCGGCAGAAAATGGAAGGATGAAGTGTGCAGCCGGAGCGGTGATGTTCCTTCTCTCCTTGCTTTCCCCCGCAGGAACGTAATCCGCAATGCTAGTTCTCAGGTTGCTCAATGTTGTCGCTCCAGCCTACTTCTTGTGCATCTCCCTAGTGACCTTCGTCCTTCAGATCTTTGTCTTCATCCCCAGCATGTTCAGAGACCCTTCCACCACCCCACTTTTCTCGCCTGCTCTGCTGCATGGGGCCCTCTTCCTCTTCCTCTCAGCTAATGCCCTGGGCAACTACGTCCTTGTGATTCAGAGCTCCCCCGAGGACTTGGGCAAGGACTTAAACTTTGGCAAAGGAGCCGAAGTGGCGGACTGGCTGGATGGAAGCAGGTCCCCTGGCTCAGCCTTGCCCAGCACTCACTTCTGTAGACTGTGTGCCAGAGTCACCCAGAGGCATGACCACCACTGTTTCTTCACAGGGAACTGCATCGGGAGCAGGAACATGCGAAACTTCATCATGTTCTGCCTCTACACCTCCCTGGCTTGCCTTGACTCCCTGGTGGCAGGCATGGCTTACATTTCTGCTACACTTTCCATGTCCTTTGCGGACCCACTGGCCTTCCTCACTCTTCTGCCTCACGCCATCAGCCAGTTCTTCTCAGGTAAGAACTCCTTGCTCAGAGATGAGAAGCATGTTCCTCCTCCAGGGCTCCTGGGATGGGGGAACCTGATCTTCCTTGGATAGCCATCTGTGTGGAGAAATGGGCTAAAGGGGCAACTGACCTTCTTTGGAGGCTACAGCCAGTCTTTTCAAAAGACTTTGCTTCACCTGAAATAGAAGCTGAGATCTACTCCAGGTTACATCCATAGCTATATTCCCAATGCATTAGGCTCTGGAAAATGCCCCATAACCAACTTGGTGGTGATCGTATAGCGCTATCTGTTGCGCAGGATGTGTTATAATTAGACAGAGGGGATGGATTTCACTGCAGGTATGGGTGATCTTTTGCCTGTCCTATAGGTAGGGCGTGGTGGGGGATCCTGTAGGCTTTTTACCCTACAGATCTGCAGGTTCCCCCATAGCCCAGCAGGTATATCTTATCCAGGTCTACTCACTCCCTTCACTGTCACCCCTCCTGCCTCCTGGCAGTGCAAACTTACTGAGATCTTTTCATCCTTTCAACACAGGAGAATTGGGGTTCAGGCAACAGAAACTGAGAGGAATTAATGTGACATGATTAGCTACCTGTCTTGTGATCCCAGCTTGGGACACAAGTCCATAGAAAACCAGGGTAAATTCTCTGTGCTTCTCTTTGCAAAAGCTCCACACCAAAAGCAAATACTTCTTTCTCCTTCCTACCATTCCTTACCCTTCTTTCTGCTTCTTCCCCTTTCCCTGCTCTCTCTGCCTTTCTGTAAATCTCTACAACCCTTCTCCTTCCCTCTCCTGATTTTGCTCCCATAATCATCCTCTGCTCTTGCAGAGCAAGAAGCTTTGCTTCTTCACCTTTCAACATACCCTCAAACTCTTCAACCTCAACCCTTTCTCTGTCCAAACCCAAGAGTTAGACAGACCCTGACCTCAGAGAAGGGATTATGCAGACAGCCTAGACTGTTACTCTGCCCTGAGAGCAACTGAAAAAAATTGCCATCTCCCCCCATGCAGCTCCTGCCTCATACACTTACATCAGCTTTTACTAGACTAAAATAGGTATCCCATATATTTTAGCTTTGCAGGTTCAGCTGAGCTCAGTAAGAAGAGAGTCTCTTTTGGCTTGTGCACTGTCATCAGAAGTGTTGATTAAGATCTGAGTGTAGAGACTTCACTGCTGGGAATACAGGAGCCAGAGAGGCCTCAGCTTGCCTTTCAGATTCTAGGCTGGGTTGCCATCTGAAAACAAATATCTCTCTACTTGGCAAATTTGCAGATTTGTCATGGTAATCACTGAAAGACAATAAACATGAAATCCTGCCATGACATTTTTATGGAATCATTTTCCCAAATAGAAGAATTTTTGTAAATAATGTTGCATGAGCTTTACTAGCATTAAAAACACTGGGAATGATTTTCCCCTGTGCCTAAGCTCTGCTCAGCACAGCAGTCTGGGAGGGGGAGCAGGGATATAGGAGGAGATTATCAAGGAATTAGCTCTCTCTGACTCTTGAGGGCTCATCTGGACAGAGATGAGTCCTGTCATATATCTGCAGAGACACTGAAGTGCCCCAGCTCTGGTGGCAGCAACTGTGGTGCCAAGACAGCATGTGGGCACTGTTTGAGTGGGACACAATGGGGCTGGGTGCAGTGCTAAGAGCCAGAACATCCTTGAGAGGCAGCAGCTTCCAGCAGCTCCCACCAAACCTCTGGTTCTGCTGAGAACTGCTGCCTCACACAGCAAGATACAGGCATGTGGTGTCTTGATTGCTTGGGAGGAAGGGCCTACTGGGTTTCTACCAGCACATTTAACCTCCATTGTAGGAAAGAAAAACAAAGTCTTGAATGGTTACCTGGAAGGGCTGCTCACACGGTATTTTTCAGCTAATGTAACTATCACTTAAGGGCTGCTGTATGATCCAAACAGAACACTGTGATAGCAGGGAAAAAGCTTTATCTTTCTTCTTCTCCAGCATGCCCACTGTACTGCAGAAGTAGTAGATGATGAATGGTTAATCTGCTGGTCTTATGCTAACTAAGTGTTCCCTGCATTCATGCTGGGAAAGTTTTCAGCTGGCTCATTCTGCCCAGATTGTACTCAGGCATGGATTTCAGAATCTGACCCAAAGCTGATAACTACAGCCTACAATACAGCTTTTCTGGCCTGGATAATATATGGCAATATAAGCTTGAGATCACACTGGGTCACTTAGAGCAAAAAAGAATCTGACACTTAGAGAGACTGTGGGGATGAGGGGCAAATGGAGAGCACTATTGTAAACACATCATATTGGACTACACAAAATAAATTACAGAAAATTCTTTATGTAGGTAGCCTGAAGAAAAAGTTAAAAAAAATCATGTATCTGGAAATGACGGCTCAGAGATTCTTAATATTTTCAAGGGGAAACAAGGGTAATTACTTCCTGAATGTTGAATTTCAGCAAGTCAGGTAAATAAAACTTACAGGTGCTTTGCAAGGGGTCTGAAGAAAATGTCTCTCTCCATAACCCATCTAAGTATCAGCTGTAGGAAAAAACCAAATATCTGTCACACTCTGGTCCAGTAAAAGAGGGACAGAGAATCCAGTATTTAGCTCTGGGTGCCCTACCTTGTAGATTAAGTTATTCTGACAGAATTGGTATGAGGATTTGTCATTATCCTAGGGGGCTTGTTCTTCTCTTGCTGTGTTGCATACAGAGCCCACTGAGCTGAATAGGATCTAATAAGAAGGGAAAGATGACATTGCATTTAGGAAGAAAACTGAATGATTCCTGCACCTTTTTCAAGTGAAGACAGTCTCTGAAAGCTTGAGGCTGTAGTCAGTGTCCTTACAAATTATCCTCAGAGGAGCCTGCCCCAATCTCTCACTTACAGCACTGCCAGGTGGAAAAGATGGAATTCACAGAGTGTAAAACCAGGTGATACCACTTAATCCAGCCTTCTGCACAAAGGAAGCAAGAGATGACCCTTCAGTTGAATTTAAGCCTGAAGCACCCATATACCTCTTTTAGGCAGCTCACCTCTATTGTCCATGCAATCCCTGCTCTATCACAGTTGGTCTTGTAGGGCCCATGGTCTTCCAGAGGAACAGAGAAGCATGTGAGAGGTTTTTTTATTTCTAAACCTTATAGAAACCAGTGAAAATATATCAGCTTTTTATACAGCTATTTATTATTTATATGTTAGTATTGACACACATTTCCTTGTTAGAAATATGCCTGCGTGTAAATATGGGTGTTAAATGCTATACCAATATGCACAAAATACATGCATAAACATCATATGGGCACACAGACAATATTATATGAATGGGTTTAGATCTGCTTACACATTGAAAGGTCATTCAGTGACACCTGCTGTTATACTAATATTTTCCAGAAGGACTTCTAAAATCATTGTAGAGGAAAAGGCCTACAGAATATTTTTATTCAAACATATTCATCACAAATATATAATAAAACCCCCATTTGAATTAGGAGCTTCAGATATTCAAAGTATTTTGAGTATTCTAGCACCAGCTAATAAAAGGAATTTGGATTGTATTTTAGAAAGGTTTATATTTCTTTCTTGCAATCTCATTAAAACTGCCTTGCTCCAAAGGTAGGAAAGCCAGTATTGATTTTTCTTTTTTAGCACATATATATATATATATACACACACATAGTCATATAGTTGAGACGGAGCCAAAGAGAAATCCAAAATACTTCTGCCTTGTGTTAATACAAACAGTAAAGCTTCTAGAAGGATCTACATGCTGTAGGATCCACTCATCTTTTCAAAATCCTAAAAATCTTGGATTCCCTGTGATGAGCAGGTAAATCCTTAAATAAATTAATCATTGTTCAGAATAGTGCCGGAGTCTTACAGATATGCTTTACTTCTGGCTGAATTTGTCCCTGCAATCTAGATCCTCACATTAACAGCAAAAGGAGAAGTGTACAAGAGACCATTATCATATTAATATTTCTGCAGCAGGTCCATTGCATCAGACACTATGAAGGAAATAATTTAATATAGTTAGAGCAACCAGCCTGTCTTGTTCCAACCTCTCCACTTGTGGCCAAAGAAAACAGGTGGTTTGTTGGTTCCTGGGGCTGTGTTACACTGCATGTGGGGTGTGTCTAAACTCTTTTTTTTATTGTCCTCCCTCCCTCCTGGTTTTCAGGAGCTCTCCTTGGCTCTGAGATGTTTGTCATCCTCATGCTCTACCTCTGGCTTGGGATTGGACTGGCCTGTGCTGGCTTCTGCTTCCACCAGATGCTGCTGATCCTGCGTGGGCAGACACGGTACCAGGTGCGGAAAGGAATGGTGGTAAGAGCCCGGCCCTGGAGGGAGAACCTGCAAGAAGTCTTTGGCAAGAAGTGGCTGCTAGGACTTCTCATCCCTGTGCAGACTGTGGAGAGTAGCTATCGTAGGCAGAAAGAGAAATAAAATCCCCGTGCATGTGTGCGTATCCCACAGAGCAAGCACCTTCCCTGTTCTCTCCTGCTGTCTCCTGGATCACTATGGAGCTGGGCTACTCCATCTCTTGGGATTGCAGCTGCTGTGGGAGGAAAGGATGGGCTATCAAACAGAATAAATTTAGCGTATTAACATGGAAATTACAAACCATGTAGATGAGATAACGCAGCTTAGTAGTCACATCACTGCACCTGCATATGTGGCAACAGTCTTAGAACTAGCAGAAAACTTAGTCAGAACCTCCTGTGGCTTCTGTCTGAATCCCCCAGTCCCCAGCCCCATTAGTTTCCCTATATAGTCTTAACAAACTGCAGCAGGAGCCTCGGGTGTTTTGGAAGACTGTAAAAATGTTGTCTAGTCTTTGGGAGGGTTTTGTGGAGTGCCTTTTTGGCTCTTATACGCTTGAGGTAACTTCACACGAGAGCATAATTTCAGAAGTGTTTGGACAATGATCTCAGGTACATGGTGTGATTCTTGGGTTTGTCCTGTGCAGGGCAAAGAGTTAGATTTCAATGATCCTTGTGGGTCCCTTCCATCTCAAGATATGATTCTTGATTCACAATACTGACAAGCCCTTAATGACAGAACTGCAATGCAATCAAGCTGTCCTAGGAACAGGCTATGAACGTGGTTAATGCATCAGGAAAACCTTCTCTCCACAGGCTAGAAAATCATGAGGAAAACAAAAAGAAATTGAGAATTTCTCATTTCTGTCCTTGATCTGTTCCTTAAACAATGATAGGTCATGAGTGTAGATCTGCTACTTATTTTCAGCAATTCTTTGTCCAATGACAGCATCCAGGCAAAGCTGCTGTTCTGACAGGGAGCAGCAAGCAGATAAATCATGGCCAGATGGAGGGACAAGGAGACAAAACCACAAAGGTGAATGAAAATGCTGTGTTTGAGAAGCTGTGTGATGAGACAGGTTATGCATACCTGTGAGAGAGACAGAAGGAAGTTTGGCCACACAGCAAGCAGTTGAGAGGGTGCCAAGAGCATTGCTGCTGTGTCAGAGCCCTGATGCATCACCCTCTCACAGGGGACACCTGCACCATTAGTGCTGTGAAGAGTTCAAAATCCCAGAAGACAGGAAAGTTTTCCAGCCCATCAGGGCACTTTGCACTAAAACAGACAGAAAAATGCTTTTTTGACAGACATCTCTGCTACACTTTAGTTACAGGCTCTCCAGGGCAATTCCCTCTCGCATTGCTGCAGACGGGTAAAATCATCCATGTTATAACTTCATTAAGGATGTTAATAGAATACAGGGATTAATCAACTTCATGTGTCAGTTGTTTTTTAGCCGCAGTAGCAGCCCATTAGATCAGTGTTAAGATCCTATGCTTATAGATGCCTTAACAAAGGATGCTATAACATCTCTACCAGGATGATAGCACTGGATTCCCCAGCAGTTACAAGAAGAAGCCCTTGATCTGGCAAACTGCATCAACTTATGTGAGCTGGATAGGAATCCATTGCTTCTCTTTAACAGGCTGGGGAGTATGCTGACAAGCCGTGAAAAATGTAATTTCTTCCTGAGAAAGGCTCTGGGTGTGTTCCCGATAGTGGAATGCACCTTGCTTTTATCCTCCCGTTTCTCTCAAGCCAGAATGGAGTCACTCATTCCTACAGGCTCTGTAACCACCTTTCACCACTTTACATTTGAATACACGTTTGAATCAATAACAAACAAAGTCTATTGTGATGAGCAGATTAACCTTGAAAATATACTGGAGAAACCCTTAGCTGGATAACTAAAACATGGAGGATATACATCCTTCCACACTGTGTGTGTTCACATGAACACACCATTGTTTCCATGTGTAATACGCTGTATTTTCTCTAACAGTGAACAATAAAAGGTATTCTGATTTTTTACACGAGCTGTATTGTGCTTTTTGACAGTTAGCTGTCATTAGCTGTCTCTGTACATTTGTTACAGCATACACACAGATGTGTCAAAGGAAGAAATTAGGATTTGTTTATTGCCTTTGCCAATAATTCATCATGTGATTTCTGACAAGTCCTTTCATCGTCCCTACTTTAATGTAATGACCAATCTAAAAATGCATCTAATAACCAATTTGCAGACCCATTCTAATTTCTATTTATAAATAACACTACCAAAGTCATAGCTTGTCAACTCAATGCTATGGAAAAATTAAGCTATTATCATCACCCACAAACAGCTTGATATAAATTTTTCCTTCCTGGCAAATGGTGTCAAGGTGAGCAGAGAGTCACCTAGACACTGGAATCAGAGCCAGAGTCTCATGCCATACACTTTGCCTTGCAAGGACTATTCTTGTTCCACAGACTTGCTGATCCAACTTCTCCACTTTTGTAGACTTAAAGACAACAGGCTTTTCACATTTCAGCCAGAAGCTACCTCCCACCAGCAGTAATTATGGTTTGACATATTTGCCCTCTGCTTTTGGCTTTTGAGGAACACTGCAGTGTCAGGCAGCTCACGGCACTTGGCACCTGCTGCTCCAGTGCCTCGGGCTGTAAAGCTCCTTACGGCTGCACACTGAGAAGGGCAAAACAACTCAGAGTTTCAGGGGACCACTCTGCAAGAATCCATCCAGTACAACACTAGCTGCCCATGAAACCTGCTGCCTCTTCACCTCTTCATATCAGGGCTGGATCATGCCCAGCCCCTGTGTCAGGGTTACAGCTGTCTGCCCTTACCAGAAAATTTCAGTCTTTGCAGAAGCACAGATAGATTCCAGTTTGAGTCACTGCAGCACAGTCATGCACAACTATTCTTCCTATCAGACACCTGTGTTCCTGGCTGGAAATTGCTACATCACCATTTTATGCAGCTAAATGGTTCATTTGCAGCAAACTACTGGATTTCAGCAGTCATGGTGGGACTTTCAGATGGATACAGCCTTTACAGTTACCATCCTCTGGGATGGAAAGAGCTATAAAAATGTAACATTAGACTGACCCTGTATATTGGCTTATTTCTCTTCTCGTTCCCAAGTGTGCAAACTGCCCTGTTTGGGATAGTGGTTCTGCAGAACAGTTAAGAGTATTTTTTAATTAGTCAGCTGCCCTGACATCCCTTCCTTGTCATACCTTTCTATACTTACAGAAATCCTTAGCAAGAAAATGTAACAGGGCTCAACAACTGTGAAAAGAACCTTTGCTCTTATCTATGATTTAGTAAATGAAGGCTGAGCTCAATGGCAATGTCGCAAATTCTAAATCTGTTCAATCGCTCTAAAGTTTTCCAAGGATAAATAATAAAAGCTTCTCGTCTTCTGTGCTTAAAGAGTCATTACTTACTATTTGCATTTCATTACATAGCAGCTGCAAAAGCAAATATATTTTGGAACACGATTTCTTGTGACAATGTCTAAATACTTGCAAAGGTTTTAAAAATAAAGCACTTAGGCTTCTCTGGCTTTGGAAAATCAGATGACCACCAGATTTCTTCTCTGGTAATGCTAGTGGCTGAAGTAAAAGCTCCCTATTGCTAAAGACCTTGCACTGAAACCACAGATGTTTGCTTAGTGGCTTGTCTATTTTAAGTGTGACTATCTGAAAAAATTGTGTCACTTCTAAGGTCTCAGAAGTCTTTGCAATGGCAGTATAGAAGAAATGAGGGGGTGCAATGCTGAAGTAAACCAGAAATCTGTTCTTATATACAGTAAGAATCTCATAAAAAGTAAGTAGTAGATGGTGTTCCTTCCCATACTGCACTACTGAGTGGCCCTGAAGGCCTGCATGCCAAAAGGTCTTCATTAGATATCCTCAGAGGATATAGAGTTAAAATGTAAAAGTAATAAGGCACAGGGAACACAGGAGAAAAGATGACGTGAAATAGCATTTATCTTAAGAAATAGCCAGCTCAAGGGAAATGATCATAGTCTAAAAATACTTTCAAGCAGACAGACTGAATGAATGAGAAGACTCATTAACTGTAAGGATATAGCTGGAGAAGGACAAACAGTCCTGGACTGAAAGAAAAGCTGAGGTCGAGAGCAATCAGAGAAAATGGCCCCAGTGAGAGCAGAAGTGATTTGATGTGCGTAGGAATGATGAGAGCCATCAGGACATATGAGGAATGACAACACAATTCAAGTTAACTTCATTGATTGTTGGCTGAATGGACGCAAAGAAAGTTACGAAAATTCATTGCTAATCACTTTCTGCTCAAAAAGTCTCAAAGCTCCAGCAGAGCCAAAAGGGTTTTTCTCTCTTGAACAGCAAATTATGTTACAAGAAGGAGATGCATGGATAGAAACCATAAGCAGCAACAGCAGAGTCCATACAGTGTTTGAGTTATTTAAAAACTAGCCATAACTATTACAGCTGGAGTAAAGCAACGACCTACTTGTCCAATATAAATGAAGGGAGAAAATTTAAACCTATGTGGAGCCTCTGTGTCCTGCTTGATATTTATATCTATGGAAACATGTTGGACAACAAAGAGCAAAATGGTCTTTAATAATGACATGTCCACATGTGGGTTTTTTGATTTTCCAGCTCTTTTCTGGAAAGCCAGGGGAATAAATAATCCTTGGAGATTACACCAAAAGTCAGCAAACATGGACCAAAAAGTGCTTCAGTCCTCTTATGGAGCCATCCTGGCAGCAACCTTGTCTTCATTACATCAAAGAGCTTTTAGCATTGGTTGTCCAACTGAATCTAAATGGCAAGTGATGTCAGAACTCCAGCACACCAGTTCCATGTCTCTTAAGGTTTTTGGAGCCAGATTTTTCTAATCTCCCCAGACGTTTACAAATAAAAGTTTTAAGTTCTCAAGTGTGTAATGGGTTGATACTGGCTGGACACCAGGCACCCACCAAAGCCCCTCTACTACTGCCCTCTGATCTGGAGAGGGGAGAGAAAATATAAATAAGAAAGGGTTCATGGGTTGAGATAAGGACCGGGAGCAATCACTCACCAAATACTGTCTTGGGTAAAAGAGATTCGAATGGGGGATATTAATTGAATTTATTACTAACAAAATCAGAGCAGGATTATAAGAAGTAAAATAAATCTTAAAAACACCTTCTCCCCACCCCTCTCTTCCTTCCTTCCTGAGATCTACCTCCTCTCCTCCAGAGCGGGGCAGGGAGACGGGGGTTATGGTCAGTTCATTACTTGTTATTTCTGCTGCCAACCAGGGAAAGGAGTCCCTCCCCTGCTCCAGTGTGAGGTCCCTCTCATGGGAGACAATCCTCCACAAACTTCACCAACATAAGTCCATCCCATGGGTAACAGTTTGTCCTGGGGTGACTTTATGATGCCTGNTGCCATCTCTTTGAACAGTGAGAGGTTTCATTGTTTAATATTATTCCATTTTTATGCTTGTGGATATTTTGCTTGTTAAATAAACAGTTTTTTCCACTTTCCTTCAAGGAAAATTTTTTCGGAACCAGTTGGGGGAGGGGCAGCTTGAATCTGTTCTTTTTTCCTGGAGAGACCCCATTTGGAGGTTTCCTCTCAAATTTGTCCTAAACCAGGACACAGTTCTTCATGAACTGCTGCAACGTGGGTCACCTTTCCATGGGATATAGTCCTTTAGGCACAGCGTGCTCCAGCTTGGGCTCCTCTCTCCATGTGTCTGCAAATCTCTGCCAGGACCTGTCCCAGCACAGGCCTCCCACAGGTTCACAGCCTCCTCTCAGGCATCCACCTGCTCTGGCATGGGTCTCTGCTGCAGGTGGACCTTTGTAGCCCTGTGGTCCTGTGGGCTGCCTCACCATGGGCTACAGGGGAATCTCAGCTCTGGCACCTGGACCACTTCCTCCCTCTGCTCCACTTGGTGTCCTGCAGAGTTGTTCCTGTCATATATTTGTGTTCACCCTGCACTTCTCTGGTTGCAACTGCACCTGCTCGACAACATTTTTTTTCTTCTCAAATATGTTATCACAGTGGTGTTACTATAATACCTGATTGGCTCAGCCTCAGTCAGCAGCACATCCATCTTGGAGCCACCTGGCACTGACTCTGCTGGACATGGAGGAAGCTTCTGGCAGTTTCTCACATAAGCCACCCTGTAGCCTCTCCACTACCAAAACCTGGTCATGCAGACTTAATATACAATATCATACACTTTTTGCACAGTACCTCATTTAACATGTTGTCAGTCACCTTAACAGTTGTTCCAGAGCTGCTATCAATTAAAAATAAATAGAGAATGTTTATCATTTTACTTCACAAGAGGCAAGGCGGGGGCAATAGCAAGCTCTGTGTGCCAAAGTTTCATTTGTCTGCTACTGATTTTACTGTATATCCACCAGCTTAGGGGAATGCACAGCCTTTGGCCTGTATTTCAGCTCTTTTGCTCAGTCTGTCTTTACCACTAGTCATTTGAAAATTTTTGTGCCTAACTGGAAGGTTTTCTTTAGCTCAGTGTTTTAGGTGCTTGTATTGGACAAGAAGACATGAAGACCTGAACCTATGTATCATTAGACTGCTGAAAATACTATAGATTAGTTTGTCAACACAGTACTCTTAATAATCTGATATATTCACAGGGCAATGGGGTTAACACAGTGGACCCACACAAGAGTTCCTAGGAGTTAACAAGAAACTGCTGAATGCAGCCTTATCACAGAGGCTGTTATCAAGGAATTATGTTATCATTCAGAACTGCTTGAGACCAGAGATGAGCTTTATGGTTGGTGACAGGAAAAAAAAAATACAGATCAGCTGGTACTCCTAATGGTTCATAACTGCCAGGAGGAAACTGTTGACCAGTACAGCAGAAGCAATCTTTTTAGGTCTAAGCACAAACTGCCAAAGTCTGACAGTACCACTAAGTCCAGGTGCTATGAAAGCCGCTTTGAGAAAAAACTTCATCATAGCATTACCTAAAGGAGAAAGTGGTTCACTAATTAAGAATTCCCAAGAACTCAATGCTAAGATTAATGTTTTGAGTCCTTCAAGACTTGGAAAGCCTGTCTCCCTGCTGACAACTTTCAAGTATCAGTTACCAATGTCCACTGAGTTTGATATTTAAAGCTGTCCACTAGATGTTCTCCCAAAACATCCAGTGCTATGTTGAGCAGTATACTCAATACTGAAGACCCACATAGGTCATCCCAGAAGCAGCCATTGAAACTATGATTTTCTTCTCCAGGGAACATACAAAACACTCAGTGGAATGGGTTTATCCGAGAAAACCTTGATTAACCAAACAGTTTATTAAAGTACAGAAAACTTGACTGAGATTGTTATTGTCAAGGGAAATAATTTTTCCTTTTCTCTTCAAGCCACAGTACAGGTATAAAATAAATCTTTTGGACTGATCTATCAGTAGTATGCACTAGAAGTAGTATGCACTAGACTGCAATTTACTGATGGCTCTTGCTGTCTTCATTTATGCTCCCACTGTCACTAAACGTCCAGGGAAATAAGTCAATTTGTGAATATGAAGCTACTGAAAGAAGCATAAGAAAGCAAAATGTAGCAACAAAATTTTACCTAGGTATCAGTTGTACTGTTCATGGAGACTTAAAATCTCTTTTATAGCTCTGGAAACAAAGCTCCAAGAAACATAATAATTTAATGCCAGGAGAAAAGGTGAAATTTCAAATCAAACTCCAAGAGCCAGTTTCTGTCTACCAGAACTGGAGTAAATGGATTCAGCCCACCACCACCTAAGATCATTCCACTGCTTCAGGATAGACAGGCATTTCAGAAATTTGACTGCATAATCAATGCAGCTGGAGGCACAGCCAGCCTGGGCAGACCCAATGCCTGCTGCAAGAGGTGCTATCAGATCAGAAAAAAATGTTACTATCCAGGACGTTAACAGGGCACTAGAAGCCCCCTAGTTCAGATAAGGATCTCTCCTGTAAGACAGAAGCTTCCTCTCAGATCAAGCTACATCATACTGCAGGCCAACACCACATTTCTTCCCTTGACTACCTCTTTTTGACTTTGTCTATGAACTATTCATCATGAGCTAATTTAGCCAGAACTTCTTCAGAATCATCCAATCAGCTATTGGCATCTTCTGTGAAAGAATGAAGTAAGTGGAGGAGCATGCCAACCCAGCCTGCAAATTACAGCATGAAGGACAAACTGAGATGAGCCTATGGAGTAAGACAGCAGCACTTTAGACTTCATATGGACTTGAAGCAAAAAATGACAATAAACCATTTCCGTAGTTCTGTAATGCAAAAAGAAATGGAATATTATATTCAGCTTTGCCTTTATTAGTCAAGCAAATGGAGTTCAAAGAAAAGATGTAAGTGATTAAGAAGCTGAGAAATGGATTTGTAAGATTTTAAAAATTGTTGTATTTATCTAGCTCAGGATACTACAACTGAAGTGGATGTAAGGAAAATGTGACAACCACCCATGTATTTTGGAGGGTGGGAAAATAATTCATATTGGACAAACAAGCATCAACTAGAAAGTGTTCAGCTTAAGATAAGGAAATTATACATTAACATTTCAGGAAATACTTCCAAACAACAGTTCTTCCACTGTCAGCCTTTGGAATAAACTTAGGTTGGAGAAGTTGAAATCTTCAAACCTAGGGAGCTACAGAATGAAGAAGCTAAAGAACAGTGAACAGGGAAGTGCTTGCTGTTGCTGGAAAAATAAATAGTCATAGCAGGAAAAATAAACCAGAGAAGCTTCCATTTTTTACCTAGACAGTTGTTCAAGTGTAATCCAAGAGGAGCTATCCTTTTCTTTTCTGTGTTTCACTTTTTGCCGTCTCATCTGGGTTCAAAATATTTATTAGTAATAGTGCTAATTGGTTCCGTATAAATAACATGAAACAGAAATAGTTGTGTAAATAAAGTTATGTAGAGGCGATATAGTGTTGAAACAGTGTTTTGGTCTTCTCTTCATAAGCATGGTATTAGAGCTTGATTCCCACATGGCTTGGGAATGCTCTTTGTAAATGCTTCAGCAATGATTGAAAAAGGGCCAAGAATTCCACAGTGTTTTATTCCTAAAGTGGTTTTTGTTCAATGATGAGTTACAGCGCTATTTCTCAGAATTTCAACAGGACTAAAAGATATCCTCAAGCTACTTTTATTTTTACCCTTTTTTATACTTTTAGGGACCCTCAGAATGATGACTCTGTGTCTGTGCAAACTGAACATACTTATATTTCTATTTGACTTTTTTTAACCTTAAAATGAACAGGGTGTGTTAACTTCCTGTAACACAACTTTCAGATGGTTTGGAAAAATTCTATTAGCTAAGTAATTCTAGTGATGTCAAGACCCTTGAATAAAGCAGCCACATAAACACATGCAAACTGAGATGTCACAAAAGATTTAAGATCATGTTGAATTCTGATATAATTTTAAGAGTCTTTCTCTTTTTTCTTTACTCCTACTCCTTTTCCCCCTCCTTCCAAATAATACATGGAAACATTTGTGATAAAACACAGTAGGTCATATAGAAAAGATTTACATGAAGGAATTGGGAGGCATTTACAATATGTAGGAAATACCAAAGATGAGAAAGCAGACATTTCATTAGTTCAGCTATTATTATTTATGAATCAACTAGAATGACCTTTTATACTTCTTTGATAAAATTTACTTACTGAAACCCAGTGGAAATGTATCCAATTCATAATTTAGATTTCCAGCAAAAGCCTAAAATTAAAGTTCATATTTAAGTTGAAGTGTTAAGAGCCTGTACAGATTTTTCCTCCCCACAAGAAGCCCCTGAGGCATAAGAAGCATTAGTCTGATGGTCAGAAGACTCCAGCACTACATCAGAAAAAGTAATAAAAAAAAAATAGCCAAATGTCAAGTCTTCTAACTAATGCAGATTTTGGGAGGAAGACTCAATCATCTGGTTTATATAGGTACACATATGGCAAGATTGTGCCCCTAAAGATTCTTCAAGGCATAAAAAAATTCCACTCATTAATGCACTACTATAAATTAAAAGCCATCTGAGCTGATTTTTAAAATGTACATTGTCTCAAAAGCCAGTACTTAGAAGTCCTGATCCTTTCTACCTTAGGCTCTGACAAATCCCAGTATCCCTCCAATAAAATTCTGTAACTTATGTAAACACATGAGAGCAAGCAGGACAGAAGCTTCATAGATGAAGACAATAATGAAGACAGTTGGTCATACAGGTAGTAGAGAACTGTATCTCAGTCCAGAAAAGATTTGAGCATATTCTTAGCTTCTAGCACAGACATAATCCCATAACTGCAGCAGCACTACTCACATCCTTCATTTTACTCATGTGTTTTCCAGGTATGCTGGTTAAACTGCAGTGCTCAATGACTTCTAGGACTGCATTGAGGGCATTTTTCTGATTTAAAATATTGTATCTTTTTAGATAGGATAATGTGACATCTGACAAGTCTCCGGGCTTTTGACCCCAGTCATATGTTGCATTATTACAGTTACATGAAGAGGTTTACATGTCAGAAAGGAAAATTACATGTGTGAGCATAAATTAATGCTGGAGGGGCACAACAGCTGTCAGTTTACACCACAAAAAGTTTTTTTAGCGTCTGAAACACAGCCAGCTAGCACTCTATCCATTCCTCTAGCTTCATCAGCATTGAGATATTTATAAAAGTTTCCTTGGATAGGCACAGTAGTAGAGGTTTTAGTCAGCTATATTTTTTTCCCTTTCAGTTTTCCAAAACATAAGAAAACAGTCTCAATACTCACTTGTGGAATTACATTAGGGAAATTAACCCAGTGAGTATGAAGCTTAATCAATTAGCATGAAACAATATGTAGGTTAGTATAACCACACAAATGCTCAGACTTCAGAAAATCTAGCACCAGAACCATGATAGCCCACAGCCATGACTTCTTGTTCCAATTCTTACACAAGAAGCTTGAAGCACTTCATAATAGCAAATAAGTTTTGCTTTTCTCACTTTACAGCTGAGAAGATAAAAGTGCCTTCTACAAGGGGAAACAAGAAACTGAGCCTGGGGCCATCTCAATTCCAGCCATATGTTAGTGTTTGAACTATTTCATGCAGCAGTACCGCTGCTACTGCCAAGTGCTTTTGAGGTGGGTGTGTTTTGTGGGATTAAAGCAACAAATTTAAGCCTACAGCATATTTTTTGGCTGGAAGAGAAGGAATGAGCACTCAATGAAAGAGGCAAGTTAGTTCCTCTTCACCACCAAGACATATTTCAGTTTATATATCTAAATCAAATGGGGAAAAAAAAATGTGCTTAAAAATAGATTTTTAAAAAGAAACCTGGAAACATGGTCTACTGTGTGGACAGTAACATTGAAATCTATTTTCACACATCTGTGAGAAAAATCTTTGGTAACATTGGTGTTCAGTATTCTTTTCCTTCCCTTTGCCTTTGTTCTTTCTTCTTTACTAACAGCTGCCACCTACTTATGGCATTAATTTTGTGGAATTTACTTCAGCTTTTTTCACTTTCTTCACATCAAATTGCCAAGATTTTAGGTGTCAGCCATATGGCAACCAGTCCCTCACTTAAAGTTCCCTTATTTTATCTTCTACCTGATGTGACAATTTAAGACTGTATAAAAGTGATGGAAAATTACAGTGCATTGACAACAGTGTGTGATTTAAAACAAATACTTTCTCATGCCAAGGAAATATTGAACATTAAGAGTAATCTCTAAAGTAAGAATGCTACACATTGTAAATATCACATTTTCATCAAGATATTTTTTGAGTTAATAAGAAAGAGACCAGGACAAATCTCAAAATAAGGAAGAAGTTCAAAAGCATATGTTAGACAGTCAGGGCTCATGGCACTTATAGGACATTAAGTGTGAACACAATTGCCAGTATCAATTTAATGCTGTTATGTGTGCTCAGGTTAGAGAAGTTCTCACCTGCAGCTTGGGTGCCATGGAAATGTATGAAGATCCAAGAACTGAGTGCTGCTATAATTGTTCTCATTCCAAGCAGAAAACAATCTCAGGCAAACTGAGACTTATTTTTAAACATATTCATATTTTGAAGTGGCCTAAAATGGATGCAGTAGCCCATTTGCTGAAAAAATGACGTGCTAAGGACTGATCTTGCATCAGAACAGGGTGTGATAAGGAAATTACAAAAGCATGCCCAAAGATAATCTAAGTTGTGGAGAACTTAGAGTGGAAATGGAGTGTTTTTCTCCCTTCCCCATACTAATATGAGAGGCAGGCAGTTATTGCTATTGTCATTTTAATTGTAATGGTATTTTATGAAATAGTTAATGTCTGTGTGGCTACTAAGCACTTGGTTGTTACTGAGCTGACTACCAGAGTGAGATGAAGCAAGAATGTGGCACTCCTCTGAGATGTTCATCTGCAGATAAACAGATGTTATAACGTGGAAACAGGAAAAGTGGTATCAAGGTATCACCTACTCCGTGGAATTGAAGGCATCCATCTTCTTCCACTCACCCAACAAAGCTCACTGATACATGTTTCACATCAGATGGCTGTAGTGTCTCAGGCTGGTAGGTATTTAAATGCTGGAGAAGCAGTGGAATTTGGAAAAAAAGCAAGCCTTAGAAACTGCAATTATCCTTCCCATAACTTTGGTGACTGCAGGATCAGGCAGAGCCAGTGTATCACTCAGCTTCTCCTAACACCACTGTTTTAAATTTGGCTGCAGAATATATTGAATGGAGTAACAATTTTAACATGCAGGCAGGTTTGACCTTTGCATCCCAGTCTTTCAAAGAAACAGAGGCTTTGGCCACCAGTGCATGCTCAGACCACCCAGCTTGTTCCTGAACTGCTAGAAGGTAGTCAGGGCCATTGGTTTATCTGTGCACCAACATTTCACTCTCAATGACAACATCTGTCTTAACTATAGTCTCCTAACATTTTCTACCCAAACACTGCTATTGCAAAGGACCAGCACTACAGCAATAGACCTCAGTGCAGTTAGTTCCCCTGCTCTGTCCCATTCTGGGTTGGCTGCAGATCCCATCATTAAATCTGGAGGTGTTTCACTATTTAGATGATAACCATCAAGCTCAGACTTTCAGCCTTGCACAATAAGGATCAGTTTGCAATCAAATGTTTTGGAATACTTTCTGGCCATTTATCACATGATTAATCTCAGCAACTCCCTTTCAGAATGTTCTAAAAAAGCATTAATGTTTAAGTGTCCTGCAGGCATGGTTAGTGACAGGATGTTGACCGCGAAAACAATTTTCACTTTGATATAGACTATCCTATTCTGACTTCCGAGCATGTTTAGATATGAATAACATTATTATTTGCATGGGAGACAATACTTAGCAAGAACACAAAACAATAGGCATTGCTAACATCCACTCCAGGTAAAAGAGCTTTCCCACAGTCCACTCGTTTTTCACATTTTGCACACTGAACACTGTCCATTTAGTCACTGCACTGAACTCTGCCTCTGGCAAATCTTGAACAAGACCTAACCACCACCATGATGTCTTATGCCAAACAAAACCATTAATTTTTTTATAGAGTTTTTACCAAAATACCAAAAAGGGTATTTGTACTCACAAAGCCAGCGACTTTCTCAGGAGATGCTGTTTCATTCTCACTTACTCAGAATCTCTCTATTTCTCCTATCTCCTCTGCCATTACAAACAACTTTGCAGTTTTGACTGGCTGTGTGGGCTTCTCCATCATCAGCATGAGGTGGTGGAACAACTCATCAAAGTTGGGCTCCTGTTTCTTGTACATGCAACCCAAAGCAATCCAGGTGAAGGAGATGAAGGTTTACCTCATTTCTTTAGATAAATAACATCTCCCCCCTTTCTCACAGTCTAGACTATCTCCAGCATGCTTGAGAGTCACTGAAAAACGAATGCTGTGACCGACGTCGAAAAACACTTAAAAGCTTTCAGCCAAAAGACTTTTCCATTTTCAAAAAAAAACCACCTGACTTTTCCACTGAAAATATACAGATTTTTCAAACAGTCCCATCTGTTAAAAAACACTAAGGATAGGTTTTTTTGTCTGTTATTGGATTTTTTAGTCCTGGGCTAAGTATGTGGCCTAAAAATGAATCCATACTACTGCTATGGAAAAAAAGTAAGATTGTGTTAAGTGAGCATGGTAAGATGTATTTCAGTTCTCATTAACTAAATTAATTTAATCACAATAAGAACATGAAGAAAACAATTAAGAAGTTGATAAAACTCCCCTTTTGGCACTGGGAAGTCCATTTTCTACATTTCTTAATATGCATGAGATGCAGAAGAAATCTTTGCTGGCAGCGCTTCAGTCCAAGATAAAAATTATAATGCTGCAGTGCACAATGGCAAAAGCATTTCTCAAAAATTCCTGTTGAGCAATTAGACAAAAGATGTATTATTCCTCTCAGATCATAACAGAAGCTTGATTTCCACTTCAAAAAATAATTCAGAACATTTCAAACAACAGTTATTATGCATTTAAATTAAGCAAGTATGATTAAGTTGTGACTGAAAATTTGACAGAGCTAATCAAGAAGCGTTCTGGACCACCAATACTATTTAAATGATTTTCACATTTCTAGAAAAGATTTCAGAGGACTGACGTGAGGAAAGAACTAATACAGCATCAGCTTTTCAGTGAGTACATAGACTGATTTAAATTGACATAGCAGGAAAGAGAATAATGGAATAACCCATAATTTTTGATCATTCCAGGACATAGAAAGTAAAACCAATTGAAATTACTAAAGTTCCTAAGAATTAGAACTGGTCAGAAAAAACTCACTCCAGCTAGAATTAAAATCAGCTAGAATTAAAAATTGGTTGAAGACAAAGCCAACACACATGTAGAATTTATACTACTGATGGGCATTTAAAAGTGTGCCACATGACAGACTGAAGCCAGATTCATACAAAATTAACTGGCTGGTATGAAATACATTGCAACTATGGTTTCTGAATTGTATACAGACATACATTAAGCACAATCTTCTATTTTTATTTTTTAAAGTGGTTTTTTACTATTATATTATTTGATATTATTTTCAATTTGTAATTGAAATACAAGATAAAATTACCTTTCAAATCCTATCTAAAGATGAAAACAAATTTCAATGGAGAGAAGCAGAGAAAACTAATGAATACAACTAAAACCAGCTCGCTTTGTTTCCAGGCTGCCAACTGCATTCAAAGGAATGTGGAAACATACAGGACAGGGGTTCACCAATCACAGATGCAACAGGCACAGGGATTATTTATATTTCAAATCTGAAGTCACATGGCCAACACTTCCAAAAATGAGGTAGAGTAACAGCAGAGAGAGTTGATACTGTACAATTATTTTAGCAATCTTGTTTTGCTATTAGTGTTCCAATTAAAAGTCCATTTAAATTATTGTAAAGGATCCAAAGAAGAGTTCCACAGAGGGTCCAGAAGACTTGAGTCTATTTACTCATTTTAAAGAAGAAAGCTGAAGAGTAACTTGTTCAATTTGTAAATGCCTACAGCAGAAACATCAACATCACACCATGCACTTCAGTTTAGAAGACAACAGACAAAAGATCTGACAGCTGGATATGGAAAGATGACAAATTCAGACTCAATGTACAAGGCATGTGTTTAACACTAAGTAATACTTTATACTTTAAACAATTTGGGTGGATCCTTAATTCTAGCTTTCAAATGAATGCAGGATGATTCTTCTAAGAACAGCTTTAGTTCAAACAAGAATTTAAGGAAGTCTTGGAAACTGTGCTCAGCAAGAGAGCAGACTGAACACATGGTGTTTCCTTCTGCCTTCTGAATCAGTTTACACTGGAACTGTTAAATTTTTCACATGGAAATACCTCCAAGAAGGTAGATTTAAAAAGGGAAGAGAGGTAGGCATTAGCATTTTGGACACATAGGACCATGCAATATAGTTGGGACTATATGGCTGCATCATACTGCCACCTGAAAGAAGCATCATCTAAGTACAGCAAGAATGTAAAACTGTGTAGGTTGGGAGGGACCCTACATTTTTTTACTAGAAATTATGAAAATGAAAGCAGTAACAGCATGCTATGTTCAGCCTAGTGGATACCAGAAATTTTGCATGCCAGGAGATTGCTCAGCCCAAGCCTGCAGGGGTACTGTTTTTAGCAAATGTTTTTATCATGAGAAAGAAAAACAAGATAGATGCAATGCACCTGAAAGAAGAAATTCAACTTTTTGGCCTCTGTGAAATAAAGGTGAAGAGGCCTGACACGCTGCAGATAAACTTCACCATTTTAAAGAAAAGGTAGAAGAGACAAAAACCTGAGAATTTCCTGCTTGAATCATATCCATACTTCTGTGAATATAAAATTTGAAAACACCTGAGTTTCCAGTCTAAGGAAATAAAGTTATTCCAATTGATGGCACTCCTTTTTGGATATAAGGCAACAACATTCTAGTTGTATTGTCTGGTGCAAATTAAGAGCTTTGACCAGAATCTCTTGGGCATGACTGCCTAGTTCTCCCTGCAAGAGTCATGTCTGAACAAAAGGAAGACCATGTAAAGAGAGCCACATTTTGAAGAAATGTGTTTTGGTGAAAAGCTGGTATACAGATTTAGTTGGAGAATTTTCTTTAAGAGTGTAATATTTTTTACTCCAGTAACTCTTTCAGTAGCCAAGATTCTTACTTCACAATTTCAAACTTCTGCATACCCAGCTGACAGGATTAAGACACAGTGTGGGAGTTCACCCTGCACAGACGGTGAGCATAATGTACAGTTATCATGGAGACAACAGCTCAGAGATGGAAAAATCCTTCCAGGTTCTTCATGACAGATCTATGGCAGCGGTCACCCACGACTATGTATTTTTAGAGCTCTGTACAGCCCATATCTATGCATGCTCCTCCCAGAGACCCTTTAATTCATAGATACTGTTAAAGCTCACATGACTGTCTTCAGAGAGATACATCATTGTATCATTTTTGTATCAGCACTTTCCCACATGGGCAACATGCTGCTGTGGAGCTGTATCTAAAGCATGCTTTGGAACCAGGGGCTTAGCAGTTCAACAGCACTAAATAATGCACAAACTTTTCAAGTATATACTTTATTTAATTTATATTTCACAGTCAATTTCTGTAAAGTTTTAGCAAAAAGGTCAAGGTCTATACCAGAGGTGTTAGGCTACTGTATTCAGAGCTAGCAATGGGCTTTCAAAGTACAGAAAATATTTACATTCCAACTAGAACAGTAGAATTTCAAAAAGACGTAGTAAAAGTAATCAAAAATACCAACATTTATTAAAACTTAATACAAAAACCAGCCTGACTCATCAAGCTACCCCACTTGTTGTGTCAGCAACAGCTGAAGCTGCAGCAGTCCATCTGATTAGATCAAGGCAGCTGTCTTCAGCTAACTTAATACCAAGTCTTGCTGCTTCAAAGATGAAAAAACTCCTGTGAGCTCATTGCTTACAGTTTCCATTCAGAGGCTAACATTTCTGTTCAAATCTACTGGACTGCTTCCAGAATCTGGACTTATCCTGATCCTGATGTAGTCAACTAATTTTCCAAATGCATTTCCAAGCTAACCTATTTTATTACATTGCAGGCAAGAAAGGAAAACCCTTATTGTTTCAAAGCCTTATCAGGGCTCCCAAGAATAAAGGCAACTAAGAAAACTGAACAGAATGGTACCTGATGATATATTTATCACCGGAGACCTTCAACATCTTTTTTTTTATAGTTGTTAAGGTTTCCCATTATCTAGGGATATGCTTCCTAAGGAGCCCCAGATTTAAGTATGAGTTCCAGAGTAGATTTTTCTAGTTCAGTAAATACTATTTAAGTCTGGACTGATGCCCAGTAGGAGATTTCTAACCAGATGCTGGACTTTATTCACAGATTTATTGAATATGTATTTATACAAATTACACCAGCTGAAAGGCCCATTAGCTGTAAGCACACCCACTTCACCCACCCTCCATACTGTCAGGGAAAAAGTACATGTGGTACTATAAGGACCACGAGAGATTTCCACCAGCTAAGTCTCCCTAACTCAGAGAGTACTGCCCTGCAAAGCAAGTTTTTCGTTCCTTTATACTGTATTAGAGCAGTGGAAATAGAATGGAGAAGGTCACTGGTAGACTCATTTTTCCTTGTCTCAAACAGCTACAATTTGACTTCATTTTTTCTGCCTCCTTTTCATCTCTAGGTATTCTAAGCCCATCATGTTGTTTTCTAGGACAATTGCCTCCTAAAAATACATCTTCTGAACTTCAAATTCTTCTCTCTATTTAATAGGTAGAATAAGAACTTTAGGAAAAGTAGGAAAAATATCCTTCTGAATTTGCTGGCTGAGTTCTGACATCGCCAGACTGTGAGTTATGAGACATGGTAGTATCACAACTATATCATGTATACTAAAAAAAAAAAATGCCAGAACAGAGTCTATGAGCACTTTTAAACAATTCCCATGTACTGCACCAGTCTTCAGCGGGTAGACAGGATCCTGTGAAAGGCATGGCTACTAGTTTGCTACAGCTCCACTACAGCAAAGCCTGCCACAACACTTCTCTCCAGGCCCATTGTTATACAAATAGGACTCACATGCCTCAACTTTGTAAGACATGTAAAGCATTTCTTTTCATTACCGTAAAAAGGGTGAAATCATTTACAAGAGAAAAGTCCCTTACAATTTCTCTAATCCACCTATTTCAGGAAGGACTATAAAAGTATCTTCTACAGTCTTCTGCAATACCTGCTCCTAGAGGCATCAGAAACCTTGCTGCTCTCTAATGAGAGCAGACTGTCTCGTCACAAATTAGCAAGACACCCACTTTCCTTTCAAGTTTCTTTTTTTTTTTACAATCTGAAACAGATGATAGAAGGAATCAAATACCTAGTCACCTAGATGGCATGAGTTTTTGAAAACACTGTCACACCGAAAGGAATATATCACAGACGATCCAGATTCCTTAACGTTCTCAGCAAACAAAGCCATTCTCAATTTTCTAAATAAACTACCTCTAGAAAAAATCCTTTCAGATTGCAGGGAGCGATGCAGTTAAGTGCCTAGATAACTGCAATGAAATAAATATCTGTAAATCAGTTTTTGTAACATGACCTAGCAAGGGCAGTATCTTACGCACATTGTGGTGTTAGCAGTATCTCAAGGCAAGCAGCCTAGGAATGCTATCAATCTATATGAAGGAAAAAATCTTTTGGAGTTTGTTTTTTGAAGTTCAAACTTAGGTAGATAAAACTGTCGGCGAGTTTATCCAAGTTGACACACCTCCCACCCTCACTACATTCATCTGATTACTCTAAATAAAAACAGAGGGAAAGGGATGGGAGAAGGACTTATTTCACCTCACACCAACTCCCTTCACCTACTTGGAACTGATGATGGCCCAACACTGGGGCCTGCTCTGCTGCTGCCCCCTCAGAAACAACTGTCTGAAGATGGGAATAAGAAGATGCTTGCAGAATACTGCAAATTACTGTCTTCACTTCAGGAATGGAAACATGCCAGCAGAGCACATATGAACTTCTTCAGTCCAAGGAATTACACAGACTTAGCACGAAATTCAAGGTCCCACTGTAGTACTAAGTATCCATTCTGTCTAGAACCCACTATGCTATTCCAGTCCCTCAACTGGCTCTGAAGACAAACTGTTAATGGCAATGCAACTTTGCAAATCTTGGACTCAAAAAATGCTCAAGTAGAAGTTTAAGACGGGAAAAAGGAGGCACAGAAACAACTTGACCAACACCTACACACATTTTTACTGCATGTTGGGATATGTGGGGTCTTCAAGGTTGCTATCAGCTTTACCAGATCCTGTTAGAGATGCTTCTAGCTCTGCCCATGACTGTGGAGCATTGTTCTTTATTGCCTCTATAAAAAGCTGTGTTTGGTGCTTCAGCCGGTCCAGCTCAGCCTGCGTCACCTGGTTCTGATGAATGAGCTCCTTGGTTTTTAAAGTGATCTCCAGCAATCCCGACCTGCGCAGCACAACAAGCGTATTCTGAAAGCGCCTGCACTTGCTTTGTTGTTGCAAGAGCAGCTCAGGGGCAGTGCAAATCTCTTCTGGTATCAATGGAGGGCTCCACACTGCAGAAGGCATTGTAGTCTGTGATCCACTCTCGCTCTCGTGAAGGGTGCACTTTGTTGCCTGCAGAGTTCCAAAAGGCAAAAGGGGAGTCAAACCTGGCACTTTCTGAGCGTCATTGGAAACATTATGAAAACCAGAAAGAGCTGACAGTTTTCCACTCGTCACCAGAGCGGAAGAACTTTGCTGTTCAGAATCCTGAGGGGTCTTAAAGCTAACTGGTAGGTGGGAAAAAGGACTAGTAGGCAAGCCTGTGCTCATAAGTACAGGAGAAGTCTCCATCTTGGGTGCTTCTGTGCAGAGTCGTTTATGGCAAGTGGTTTCCTGACATTCTTCTAGATCAAAGGAGTGATCTCTTTTGCAGGGATGTGGTGCAATTTTGGGAAAAGAATTCAGGATGGGCAGGTAATTAGTGGAGTCATTTCTCTTTTTCCCAACAGGGTGAGGATTAATAGGAGGTGGGACTGATGGACGAAGAAACACTAGCTGTGGCTGAGCTGGAATTACTTCAAAGGATGGCTGCACAGTCCAAGACTGGAGCTGTGATGAACTCCCCTGAGAAGCACAAACAGGGAAAAACCACAAGTCTTACAAAAGCATTGTAGAAGACTATAAAAACAAACTTACACAAGACAGGAGGATTGTGCCATTTTTCCACATTTGATACATACTGTTCAATTAACATGCTATGAAGAGTTTTCTATCAAACTCATCCTACTATTTCTCTGACAGTGGAGCATAACGCTGGAAATAAAGCTGCAATGCACAATCCTTTTACTATGCAACAGGAGATATATTTAAGAACAATTCAATCTGAATTTATATATGCTCTCGTAAGTGAGGACTACGATGCAAGATTATACTGTAAAATGTTCATTAAAAAGTTTGACCCAGACTTGGGGTCAAACTACAAGTGCACAGAAAAACTGAAAAATAATTAAGCTTTCTGTTATGAAATATCTTAAGAGTCAAGGAAAGACTGCACAGACATTTTAGGAACAATTCAGGCACCCTCTTTGTTGAAACTCAGATCTTCTCAAACCTATCCTTACAGGAAGATTTTGAAATGGTTAAGATACACAACAGCTGTTCAGGAAGGCTTGTAATTTGAAGAACAATACACGGTTTCAGTAAATTTAAAACAATGAAGCAGAAAAGAACAAGGCTGAATATCAATCAGTGCAAGGAGAAAAACCTGTGGTAAGCCTAGAGGAGTTTAACTTTGTACCCCTGGTGAAACAGTGTGCACTGATAAACTTTAAAAGAATTTTTTTCAAGAAAAATGCCCAAGGCTTTATTCCCTCCCACAAGCTAAACTCAGGAATATAGGGGAAATCATCCATTTTTACAAGACATTACCTCTTTTTCCTTCAACACCTTACTACAGATCTTTACGAGATCTTCTAGCCAAAAACATGATTGCTTTTCTCCAAAGACATCAAATGGTCTAGTAAGTGACACTATTTCTTTCTAAAACAAAATCTCACTTCTTCATGCATTTAAGCCATCACAGCTACAATTATACTAATATACTGTCAGCTGCTTTTTCAATTCCCTACAACTTGGAACATGACTGGCAGACCTGCTGAAGGCAGTTTTTAGCTACCACAAATACATATTATTTTTAGTACCGTATTAAGTAATCTGAAATCCATATCCTTTCCACCAGTCTTATAAGTTTTGAACTGCCAAATGCCAACATGCTTTGCTAAAGTCCATTCCCCCAGTAAAGGACTTGGAACTTACCAAAAGCAGTTATTACCAACTGATTAAGACACTGAGACTTGGAGATAAGATTCCATTACCTACTCTGACACAATGTTTCTTTGGTTCAGTGGGCAAGATGCTTATGGAATAGAGCTGCAGAACAGCTACCCGTAAAAATAAATATTACTACCTTAACACAGAAGAAAGAACATTCAAAAGGAATCTGGAAAAAAGCATCTGGAGATGAAAGGAGTGAGGAAGCATATAAATACTGTAGCTATACATACACAAGACAGAACATGAAGCCTAAGGGTTTGGAGTTGGAAGTTGCCATTTACTGCACCAGTGAACAGCACCTAGCACAGCAGAGCCACATAATCATTGTGGCCAGAAGAGCTGTGGTAACTCTTTATCTTGCTCTTGGATTTCTTCCTATCTCTGTTCTTTCTTCTTTTCCTTCTCACATAGCACTCTGCTCTTGCTCTCCTATTCAAAAATCTCATTTTCAGTAGAGAAGGCCACTTTTTTCTACTAACTCAGCAAATTGTGTCTTGTTGCACTTTTTAATGAAAGCTAACTTCCTGATGCATGTGTCACTTGCCTAAAAAGCCTTCCTACTTATTAAAAACTTCTATGAGACTTACAGAAACCTTACCACAATCAGCACTGTGTTCTAGAGCATTAATTGCCACGTGATTTTTTTTAGCAGCATTACTGTTAGCTGTTTAAATTCTGAAACTGGGCCAGCAGGTAATCACCACCATAGAGGATCACAGTAGTTCCAAGACAGAAGGATGATGCTGACTGAAACTGAAACTGGAAGAAATAAAAAGCAGTAACTGGATGCTGCCTTTTTTTTGGTCCAGCAAGTCCAGCTGAGCGCTGTGTTGGAAAGACCATTTTAAAAAGATGACCATCTGAGCTAGCTAGGCATAATGAAAAAGGGCAGAAAGACAGCTCATTATTATTCTGACCTAGACTTGTTGCTCTCCTTTATGGTAGTAAATGTTTTTCAATTTGACATTATTATCTTTAATCATACCTAGCTAGATATTATGATGCTCTGCTCAAGAGAGCCAAGTGTGGTAGTTTTATCCAACTCTCCCTTGCCAAATTTCCATTTTGCTATGCTACCAGGGTTTTATGTTTACATATATATTTTTTTTTTCATGTGGGGTTGGATTTTTTTTTGTATCTCTCTCTACTTAAGCTACTTATTATTAGTTGCTGCTTCTTCTTATCTTCAACACAGCTTGGAGTTTAACACTGGAATCAGTGCTGGTAATGTCTTAATTTTTGAGCTCTGGGCCAAAGGCTATCATCCTTTGGTGAAGCTTGCCTGTTCCTGACTTTATATATAAAAAATCATCATTTGTTTACACAGTATTTTGTCCAGACATCTAGGAATGTGACTATAAAATAAAATTGTTTCTTGTAAAGATAAAGCATGATGCTCAGATGATCCACCCCCACAACTGCATAATGTGCTAAATACCAACAGTGAGTATTAGGTCTTGTTGTTGTAACAGGTTCAGTAGAAAAAGAATCAGGATCTATATGTTTTTTTCCCCTTCCCACTGTATTCTCAGAAGTATTCTAGTAAAAGAAAACACTGAAGAACTTTTGCTCTGCTCCAAAAATGAGTTAGTACAGAGCAGGAGGTCTAACAATATGACAGTACTTTGGACTTCTCATACCTTCTGTTAAAACTTTAAAATTCCACAGGGAGTCTCACAGACGTTTGGGAGGAACTAAACATTACAAAAATACTGGAGAACATAAATTGGGAATGTAATTGGTGCAATGTGAGCTATCATACACATTTAAGTGAAACAACTATTAAAGTAGAAGTACCATAGCTAACTTCAGGTAAGGATTTAACTTTTTCATTTATAACATTCTGGATTAGTGTGTCCCAATACATATGAAGCACTTCTAGAATCTAAGAATGACGAAACAAACCTATCATCCTACTTCACAATCTCTACTGAATGAAAAAGACAACAGCAGCCTTCAAAAGCAAATCACCCTCTTCTGTTTAATCTTATGTGATTAGCATAATCACATAACAATCCTGAAGATGTATTTTGGGGTGATTCCTTTGAGACAGAGGTTTAGCAGATGGAGATGGAGCAATTCCCTGTTTCACATTCCATCTTAGTGATTCCAGCTGCCTCTCAAAAGAACAGAGAATCACATTAGAACCTCTTAAATTACCAGTTACTTTCTGGACGGCAACAACATTGCAAAATCTTTTTTGAAAGGAAAAAGGTTTTCAAAAAAATTAAGAACATGCAATATTTCTCAAGGTATTATTTCTTCCTTACCTGCTTAACCAACACATTTTTCATAACAACCATAGGAGACAGTGCAGGAAAGGAGCTGCTTGTGGTCCTTGGGCATTGCCAAGGTCCATCCTCTGCATTCCAACACAACGCGTTCAGCACATCCTCAGAGTCTGTCTGCTCCATAGCACTGGGGCACTCTGAACTTCCATCTGCCAGATGCAGAATTCAGCTGTTAGTTGTTCCACATGCAACATACTTACTATTGCCTTTCAGTTCTAATATTCCGCCTCCTTCAACCAAGTCACAAAGAACAATAAAGGTTAGATCTATAATATTAACAAAATTAAAGCTGCTATGACAGCTGCCAGGCAGCCTCTAATAAAAGGCTTTGTATTTCAGGTGAGTTCTTATACAGACATTTTCTCCCCCGAAAATCTATTACTTTCTGTTCTTTTGTATTTAATCTCCAAGGGACTGCATATCATCAATGGTTGTGTTGTCCCAAAAACTGATACAGGAAAGCACTACAAGCTCCAGCATTGCCACATCCATAGTTTGCAATGCAGGCATTTTGTGCCTTGAAATTTTCTATCTAAAACCCAGTAAATCACATATCTCTCAATAAAGTGCTTTTTTTCTCGTTCAAAGGTCACTTTTACACAGTCTTCTTGAGCACTAAAACGGCACACGATGTCTATGATTTTACTGATTTTATCACCATTACTCTCTGGTTCACCAGGATCTACTGACAATATGGTCATATCATAAGAGGCACTGGGCAGCATAATCCAACAATTCATTCATCAGTGCAAAGAACAAAAAGTAATTTTGACATCTCCACATCTAGACTCTAAAGTCAAAGATTCTTCCATTAATTCTAAATTTCCATGCCATTCAAATTCACAGGATGAATTTTATAACTTGATAATGTTCCACTTCAAAAGAGCTTGGTCGTAGGATGATTGCAGGTGAAACCTATCTTGAAAGGCTCTCCAAGGTAACAAGAAACAAACTGGAAGGGATTACTGAGATTTGTTCAAACACCGATTAAAGCACAGCCTCAGCACAGTAACACACAGAAAAGGTAACACACAGAAAAGGTAACACACAGAAAAGGTAACACAGTGTTTTTCTAAACCTGAATATCCAGAGTCTTTGTCAGATTCAGCTGCCGCCATACTGAAGCGATGGTTGAAGCTCTTCATTTCCATCACTTTGCCCAACAATTCCTCAAGGGTGTCAGCAGATGACTGTGTTGTCTGAGTGCTTCCATAGTGCCGTGGGCAGTTTTTAACACCTTTTCCACCTTTTCCACCGAGGAACTACAAAAACAGTTAAGATAAAAAAAGGACTTTATCTGAATCTAAAGAAAGTTCCATCAGTATAGGATAACAATGGAGGACAGTTGCATACCTCCCTTTAAAATGACAGTGAGCTAACAGCAGACTTTAAGAAATATCTTAAAATGCTGAAAGAATGAAATTTAGATGAAAAGCTAATGTATTGGACATGTCATTCCACTCCCCCAAAAGTAAAACAAACTAAAAATTAAAGGCTATTCATAAACAACATTTATTTCAAGAATTAAAATTACTCAAGGCATTATTTATCTTATGAAAGCTTTGCTGTCCCTGGATTGCAAAACAAGATAATTGTGCTGGGTGAAGCTCTTACAACAAATACAGCTGAACCTACAAAGCTGTGGTTTTGCTAACATAGCTTGTTTCATTCTGAAAAGCAGAAGTCATCAGAGTCATCAGAGAAAAGAATGAGCGATCAGTGAATACACTGAGGGCTAAAGAAATCTATGCTGCTAAAGGAGCAACACATATTGCAATATACTCCTAAGGGAGACAGAGCCTTAGATATGCCCACACCCAAAATGAAAAGACTAAAGGGCTGAAACTAAAAGCTATGAAAATCAGAAAAATGTAGTAACATTATGGCCTCCCACACTACATACTTGTCACAACCTTCAGCTGCTTCCTGAGGGTAGGCAGCATCTAGTAAAACTAAGTTTCTGTTTCTCTTAAAGAAGGTAACTGAGAAATTGGCTAACAGAAAACTGACAGAATTAAGTCCAGAAATTATTTCTACTATTACTTGTAGAAATTGTTTTCCTATAAAGTAACCTACTGAAGTTTTGTCTCAATGTTAAGTTTTATCTTTTTGTTACAAAAACAGGAACTTGGGAGTCTGCATCATAGTAAGGCCAGTAGACCATCAGCAGCAATATCCAGTACAAGCTGCCTCAAATGACACTGCAACAGACATTCCGGAATATTTTATGCCAAAATGCAAGTTTCTTCTTCAGGTCCTGCCAACCCTATTAGACGTGTGATCCAAAATCCTGAGTCTTAGCACCAGTATTGAATTCTGAAATGGGAATATGACTATCTATTACAAGAACGATGGAACAATGGCCAGCAGAAGAAAATTTCCTCATGTAGCTACTTGCATCACTTTTACTTCCATATTCAGTCACACCTACCTGCTAACAGGTATGGAACAAACATGGTTACATAAGTGCAACCTAGATGCTATCCTCGTAATGGAAGATGTGGTTTAAGTCCTGATTCATACTTTCATTAGTTAACCCTTTCCAAACCAAATATATCTTTTTAAGAAAGTGATATGCAGAAATGCTAATCTAAAATAAAACCCCAAAACCATCACAAACCAAGACAAAAACCAGAAAGAGGGCCAGAAATAAAAGAACAACCTCATTTGCCAGCTTTGCATCAAATGAGGCTTTGAGAAGGGCTCACACATCATCATCCTCTCACAGAAAAAAGCAGAACACCTCAACCACAACGGAAAATAAACAAACCAGAAGTGACCCTCCCCCGAGGCACGGACGTGAGAACCCTGCCCATCCCCGGGCGAGAGCCGCCCGCCTGGGCCCAGCGGGCAGGACCTCCGCCGCACACCGCCTTTAGAATCGGGAGCCCCCGCCGTCGTCCAGGGCCGTCCCTCCCGCTGATCCCACCCAACCACCTCCCGGGCCCACACGCCAGACTCCTGCGGCACGAGGGGAGCCCGCGCAGGCGGGCCGGGCCGCGCCACTCGGTTGCCGGGCCCTAGGCGCACCAGGTACAGCACAGTCCCGGGGTCCCGGGGTCCCGGGGCCCCAGGGCCGCCACCGCTCACTCACGGCCACGGNGGCCGCCACAGCTCAGCCGCGCCGCGCATGCGCCGCCGCGGGCACGGGCACGCTCCGCCCGCACGGCTGCATGGTGGGAGCGCGGCCGCCGCTGCCCGCTCGCGCATGCGCAGATAGGGCTGGCGGGAGTGCGGGCCCTTGGCGTGCGCGTTGCCGTGTCTGGGCGCGTGAGGGAGCCGAGGCAGGAGTTTGGGATGCTGCTGGGCCTCCTGAATGCTGTACAAAAAGTACCGTTCTTCACACAGAAGGTTTGGCATTTATGCAGGCTCTCTTGCTTCATGAATGAAAGAGGAAACACAGACAAGACTCTTTGAATATGAGGAGAGCAGCATCAAAGAGGTCTCAACCTTGTCTCAAAGAGGAAAAACACAGCAAAAAAAAGCAATCACACAAAAGGTTGGAAAAGACTTTGGGTCATCAAGTCCAGCCTATGACCTAACACCACCATGTCAACTAGACCATGGCACTAAGTGCTACATCCAGTCTTAAACACTTTCAAGGACAGTGACTCCATCACTTCCTCGGGCATCCTATTCCAATGTCTGATCCTTTCTGTGAAGAAATTCCTTCTCGTCTCTAACCTCCACTGGCACAGCTTGAAACTATGTCCTCTTGTCCTCTCTGGCTGCTGGGAGAAGAGGCCAAACCCTGTGTGGCTACACCCTCCTTTCAGCCTCTGAAAGAGTAATAAGGTCACTCCTGCGTCTCTTTTTTTTCTAGGCTGAACACCACTGTCTGCTCCTCACAGAACTTGTGCTCTAGATCCTCCACCAGCTTCATTGCCCTTCTCTGGACTCACTCCAGCACATCAATGTCTTTTCCTGAATGGAGAGACTCAGAATTGCACACAGAACTTGAGGTGTGGTTTCACCAGTGCCAAGTAGAGGGGAAGAATGACTTTTTCCTGTAATGAGTGAAAGCAAAAAACCCAACCAACTTTTACATGGTTGGGAAGTGTGAAACCAAAACGTAGATTGGGTTTACACAAACTGCATATGAACCAAGAGCAAATAAATAGGAGGAAGAGAGTCCCTGGTTCAATGAATATAACTAGAGTAGCTATTCTTGTTCCGAGAACTGCGTAAACATGACCAGCATCCAGAAATCTGTCAGAATATTTTGCATTTGGACATGAAAGCCATTTCATTAGAGAAAACCAAAAAGGCTGCATGGAAGACCTGAGCAAAGACACAATTAATCCCTTAAGTAGAAATGGAAAGAAACACTTTCATTGTTATGATGGTCTTTTTAAAGAACCTGAAATATGCTGATTAAAGAGACCAAGAAGATCTAATCAATTCCTGAATGAAAAAGAGAAGGATATTTAGTCTCAGCCTAGTCTCATAAACAGCTTGTCAAATGCAACACAATAATGTTTGAGGTTACATGGAATGACACTGTCATTTTAAAAAATATGATAAACTGATAGGTTCCAGTCCTACCAATCTGAAATGCTGTGAGAGAACGCTAGTGACTTATTCTTAGGATGCATTTTTGACCACTTAAATACCAGAGTTGGCTCTGATTGCATCTAAGCTGTAGTGTGAGATGTGTGATCTCTAGACTCTGGATTTGGATCCCTTACTGTTCAGGAGTTTTGAGTTCTGAGGAAAAGCATGCTAAGAATGCTGTTGTATCATCTTATTTGCACAGGCATGGTCCTGGGTTGCCTTGTACCCAGAAACAGCCCATACTGTCCTCCACAGAGGCCAGATTTCTCAGGATGTGGAGAATGTGTGGGTGCTCAGTGAAAACAGCTGACCAGAGAGCAAGTAGCCTGTGTTTGGGACAGACAACCTGCTGTTCAGTTCAGGTGATTCAGAACAGAATTGGATTATGTGATACCAGGCCTTCATCCAAGGGGCAGCAGGTAGGAGAACTGAAATACTATACTGTTTAATAGAGAAGTTTTCTTGGATAGTCAGGAGAAACCTCTGCTCTAGATAAATGAAATCTTATCACCCGAATTGTCCCTGAATTAAGTTGACTTAAACCTTACGTTTATACTGAATATCATCTAAATTTTTCTTCCTCCAAATATGCTGTTTTTGTAGTTTAAATATTTTTGTCATTGCCATTTCTCTCTCCTTTTATTTGATTCTTCATTGATCCAAGTTCTTATATACTGTGTGAGTTCAGTAATTACAGTGGCAACAGGATGTTTTTCTTTATGTTATGGAGCGGTTGATTTGTTTATCCTAAAGGTGAGTGTTTTGACAAGTATTAAGTTTTTGTTCACTTCCCTGTTTATTCTCATCATACAACAGTAATAGAGTGAAAAAACTGAATGAAGTATGACTGCATGTTTATTCAGTGTAGGTGTTTCAACACATTAAAAAAAGGTGTTGAATATCTTCTTTCAGGAGAAGATGCAGAAATCATCTTTCATGGCTTAAGAGGGACAAAGGCAAGTTTTATCTTATGAGGTGGTTAAATAATAGGTCTTGTGTACTTACCGAACAATTAATAAAGGTGTTGATGCATAGACTTCATAAATGCTTGTGGGACAAAGAATCTTTTGTCTTAACACAGCAGTAGAAAGAAATGTTTGGCAAGCTTCGGAAGTAAAGCATAGCCGACTCAGAAGAATGTGGTTTCATATTTCACTGTCTGAACTGGAAATGTTAGGTCTGAAAACACCATATACTCAATCTTCTTTTCTTCGTATACTCAACTGCTTTGTTTTGCTATCAACATTCAGATGACAAAATTCAGTTTAACAAGCACTATATTGTATTAAGTTAGTTTGCAAGTAAATAGCTTTATTCATCTCACTTCACTGAACCAGTCTAATTTTTATGATATTTTAATACAGGTATCTTTGTTCCTTCTGTTACTCACTTCTGTAATTTTAATACATAAATTGAATATTGTTCAAAGGATGCCTCCTAAGTTTTCATTGGTGTCAACATAAGACTGAATTAATGCAGATAAAGTGTGTTGTTGGACATTAAAACAACATTAAAGCTCAAAATCTCTTTGAAAAGGTGTTCCATGTATGTATTTTATTAATAATTAATATCTTCTTTAATAAATACCAAAGCAGGAAACATTTTGCCATCATGTGCTATGACCTGCAGTCTATCAAAGGTCATAGAATTTCACCTAGAAGTTGACTTAACAAGATTTTTCTCTAATGAAAATACTGTAGTAATGGCTCGTTTTCTTCTGAATTTGAACTTTAAGTATGTATTCTTTTCAAAGTACGCATCTTTCATATTGTTACATCCATCTGCAATTTCATCTTTACCATAAATGTATCCAGTTTAAGACAAGGCAGATAAGGTAATTAAAAATAACAAATTATTAACAGAGATGGCATATCAGGAATAAAGCACTTCTGATGCTGTTACACTCTTCTGTATTGTTTTAGGTTGGAGGAAAGCAAAGGTGGCTTTAATATTCCCTTTATAGCTCCTAGCCTTTTGAGCCAACTGAGAATTTGGGGAAGCGGTGCAAAAGAGGAGCCCCACTGACTGCTCTGAGTCCTTGCAGTGTCAGAGCACTGCAGCAGTCCAGAGTACTCTGGAGAGCAGCAAGTCCTTTTGTGTTCCCTCACCTCCCCAGCACAGTCATCTTCTCTGCTCTTCAATACAGTGTGTGGAAAGCTACAGGGTGTAGAAGGATAGCTTTACTTAATCAATGCAGTGCTGTCAGGGAGATCTCCTCATGATAGTATTTTTTTTCTGGTGGAAAAATATACAGGATTTACACGGTTGTCATGGAAGAGCTACTATTTTCTCCAAAGCAGGCTAGATGTCTTGTTTTCCTGGAGTTAAAAAATGATTTGGGTTTGTATTTCAGATGTTGGTGGTGGCTTTAGGATTGGTTTTTTTCCATAAGTGTTGAGTTTGCTAAGACCATCTCGACCGATTCTTTGAAATGGATTGTAACTTGTCCAGTGGCTTCATTTTTCTAGTTGCATCTTAATTTTGTGAACCTGAGAAGTGAAATAAGCATCTTCATGTTCTGCATGGTTTTCTATGCCTGCGTTGCTTGTAATAACCACTGGGTGTCGTGCAGGATATAGAGAAGGACAAATTTGGTCCAATCAAGGTCTGCCTATGGACTTTTTTTTCTGGGTGAAAAGGCCTTTGTCTAATTGACATAGGATTACAATAAGGAGTCTCAATTCTTACTTAAAAATAATGTTATTTTTTTAGGTAAATGTGTGATTCTTGGGGCTGTCTTGTGCAGGGACAGTAGTTGGTTTGATGATCCTTGTGAGCTCCTTCCAGCTCAGAATATTCTATGAGTCTGTGATTCTTTATTTATGTACCAAGGATAGGAATACTACAAACAACAGCCTAATTCTCTACATGTTTTATTCCCGTTACCATTTAGACATTCAGCTGAATGACGCCTTGTTTGGCAGAAAAACACTAAGATGCCAGTAGGTTATTAAAGAAATCCTAATACCATAAATGTATAACATAGCAGAACTAAGGATAAATTGGTGATCTCAAATCAGTGTTTTCCTAATTTTTAGCAACTATATTTGACATAGTGGTGTTTGAGATTATGATTTTGGTAAAGATTTTGGCCTGTTATTTTCATCATTTTTTGCAAGCAAGTGAAAAGGCATGAATTCATAACTTAATATACAAGGATAAAAAATGTTCTTCATGCAGAAGAGAACTGGAATCTTGAACCTTCGGTACAGATCTGTGCCACAGAGGATTAAAGACCAACCATATTAATTGCACATAGAAGGATTACATTTCCTACAGACTAGTCAGTAGGAGATCATATGATGTGGTAACATTGATACAGCCACGTGCTGTGCCTCACAGTATGGATAGATGAGCCAGGGTTATAGACTGGACGAAGGCTTTCCGAGAAGCTTGGATACCACTGTGACTCAGTTGCTTTCCCTGTGGGCTTGTTATGTTATATGGCTGAATTAATCTGGTGTGTGGGGGTTCTCTTAGTAGTTGTTGAAGCTTTGCCTAACAGTATGATTGTGAAACATTCAGAATTACTAGAACCATCTGATAGACAAATATAGAACTGTCTCTTGGTTTGCAGGGCAAAGTATGTTCCCCTAATATAGGGAACAGTAGCGGGATACATTTTACCTTTAACTTAGAAACCTGCACTGCACTGACTGGCACAGCAAAACACTGAACAGTTTGTGTCCAGTGCAACAGGAGTTGTGAGGGCTTAAAGGAGCAGATCAAGAAAAATCTAAGTGCTGATTTTTACAGTGGACTGTGTATAATGTAGCCAAATCTGAACAGATTTATATGACACTAGAAAAGGTGGTGCCTTGGTGATAGTACTTCACAGATCTTCAGACTAACTTTTTAAGCTTGGTGGGTGTAGCAGCTCTTCTGAAGAAGTCATGTTAGGAGGATGTGTGTCAATTAAAACATGCCTTTGTTCTGGAGTCATTTATGGACCCTGCTAAGGTCCCTAATTACTATGTGCAACCGATGGTCAGGGAGAAACTAAAACCCAGTTTTTATTTGAAGTGATACAGCAGAATGGACAGAAGATAGAAATTGCATTTCTAATCTACATGCAAGGCTGACTTCTGTTGTGCTGAGTTCATGAGGAGCTATTTGGTGCTCACCAGTCTTGAAAATGGGACCACTTGTTTGTATGTCTTTGGGAAAATAACAGAGTTTCTATGAAATGTTCTGACAGTAATTGTTTGTATTGATTTAATACAAGGAAAGCCTTTAAGGAATATGTGTCAAAATCTCACTGAAAAATTACGTAGCTCACTGACAAATTACATAGTTTACTTGTGAATACAATGTTAATCAGTACAGTACAGAATTATAAAGAAATAAAATAGATATAAAATGTGGTGACATTCCTAACGGAAATACAGTCATTTGTTTTGTTGAAAACTTTTGAAATTTTCCTAGAATGTAGAAATACTTTTAGTCTTTTATTAAAATTAATATAGCCCTCTTAATTTCCAACCTTCCAGAACAGTTTTATGTTTATCAGATTTCTCAAGTTGGTTGTTATAGTGGTCAGATAAAATGGAGGATTGTGTAGTGGAAATAGGAATGCTTGAAAAACGTGTATTTCTGATCCCGAGATAATGTATGTAATTGGAATTGTGATACCCTGCTGCAATATTGTTTTTCTTTGTAGCATTGTTGCATGGAGAGAAATAGCATTGATATTAGGTGCTTTTGTGTTCCTTCAGACCAGAGAAAGAAACCTGTAATGGAATATCAGAAATGACAAGCATACTCAGGCTGTCACAATCTAGTCCAGCTTTGCTATGCCAACAAATAAACGGTTTCAATAGGGCAAAAGCAAAATGTACTAAGCACAGCTGAATATTTACCAGATGTTATGTCATTTGAGGCTTCAGGACTAGCTCTGTGTAGATGTAGGACTGAATTAGATCCTTTCAGTTTTGCCAAGGGCAGGAAAAATCATATCTTGTCAGGGAGGACAGGTTTTCTTTTTTTTTTTTTAAGGAAATTCTCCACATGATGGCAGTAAAAAACCTCTGTAATTCAGAGGTGGTTTGTTTCACCTTCAAAAGCCATAGGGAAAAAAACAACTCAAGATGAAGAACCGAGTATGTGACTGAGCTTTTAGATTTCCCATTTTTCTCCTGGTAGGCCTTAAATTCCCTGGATAGTTTTCCAGACAGCAGGGCTTACATGCAGCCTGGAACAAAGAGAATAGGTCACCATCGCATTATACTAGGGCACAGTGTCACTCACAGGCATGCCTTCAAAAGATATTTTTGGTTTCTTATGCTGTGTATTAATGTGCAGAGGGAGAGAATAAGGGGAAAAAAAAAAGGTTGTGTTCAATTTCTATCCACAAACTTATCTCTGTCCGACGAACTTGGACACTGTAGCTCATCATTTCACATCACATAACAGAGAGACCTTGGATAAGCACCCAGTTTGCCCCAACTGGGCATTTGACCAACTCGGTTTGATTGCTGTAACAATGCCAGACAGAGATTAGTTGTGGAATGAGTTTGCAGTTGAGACTCAGCCTGTGTAGAGTGCTTGGATATCTTGTATGGAAGCACTTAGAGTGGAGTGTATTTAAAGAACCCAGAAGCAGCTGTGTGGCTAAAATTAAAATGCGTTTTTCTTGTATTGTTTTTGCTTGGTTTCCTGTTGCACACTCTGGACCTGTCTTACAACAGCAAATGGGCAAAGGAAAGAGATGAGTCAAAAGGATGAAAATCTATCCTAGAAATTCCGGCTTTGCTTTTTACAGCCTGGATACATCAGATATTTGACATTTAGCCTGTGGCTAAAACAGTCTTTGAAAGTCTATCTTTATATTCATATGCCTTTTATTCCATTCTTCATTCATTTAGCCCATAAATTTCTTTTCTGTGCATGCACAAGGATTGTTGTTCCATTCCTTTTTCCCCATCTTTCTTTCCCAGAACATAGGAGGTCTAATTCTACAGTAATTAGCACCAAACATGCTATAAAAATGTTTGTAAAAATGTCTAATATAAGCAGCATAAAAGTACTGATGTGTAAATGAAAGCATAACGTACGACAGAGATGTATTAGAACAAAATCTCTGATAAATCAAAGTTAAAAATATACACAAGGTTAGTTTGTAATCAGTAGAGCAACTGCTCCTTTAGCAGAAAGGTAATTTTCTTTGAAAGAGTGTGTTATTAGAAGTCAGCATGAAAGACATTTAGCAATAAATTTATATTCAGATACTTCTGACATGGAGATTTATTACCCCAGAATACTGTACGGGGAATTAGGAAATAGTTTTAAAAACTTGGTCAAGGTCATATAGTAAGGCTGTGGCAGAGTCAACAAAACATGAGAATAGTACAGGCAGTTCCTGTTCACCACTTCCCTCTGATCATGTGCCTTACAGAGACTCTAGATCCTTGCTGTCAGACCACAAACTTGCTTAGTCTGATGCCCTAGAAGCTGCTTTGAAGCTACACACAAAACTCTTAAGTTATGGGCAGCTTGGGATGTGATTCCATATGATCTTTTATCAAAGCAAAAGGACATGTGTATCTGTCATAGTGAATGTAAAGGAGCTATTCAGAAAAGCACAATGCACCCCACACCAATAAATCTCATTCCATCTGCTTAAAATGCCCTGAAAATCTTTTTTAATACATTTTAAAAAAATAAAAATACAAATATATGTTAAGAAATGCCACTTTCCGAAAGAGTAGAAAGACTATTAAGTAGTGAAATAAAATGACCAGCCCACCTTGCCACTGATAAATGGGAAAGTAGAAGTCAGAGGTGTTAACTCTCCAGTTTTTGAAACCATAGGCTTGTCAGAGGTAAGAAGCAGGATTTCATGCAGCTCATCTATATTTTTTAAGAGGTTTACATTATTTGTGTATGTGCAGCTTTTCTGTTCATGACCGGGTGAGTTGCATAGTGTAGCCTGAACCCCCAGGTCAGCAGCACAGAAAGGGTCACATTTGCAGTTTGAACGGTCAAGGTCTACTCTAGAAAAAATGAAATCTAAAAACCAGGGTGTGGTTAACAGTCTGAATAAAAGAACAAAACTGAAACTGTTACTCATTTAAATCAACCTTCCGCAATCAGCAAACATTTTGGCTAATGTTTTGTGTATTCTGCCAAAATCTTTCAGGGGTGAAAGATTCAGGAACAGTAGCCCTGTTAAATGCTGCTAAAGACTGTGGCTTTCACAAGTATCAACTTTTTTTAATTTTTGTGCTTTTACAGATGATGCACCTCTGGTAACCTTGTACATTTTCTGAAAGAAGAAGAGATGGTGATTATATTTTCTGTTTTGTTTTTCCTCTTCAGAAACAGCTTAGTTGTGAATGACCCTATGTGATAAGTAAGAGAAATTCAGTATGCAGTTTTGGTGCTGCAAAAGTGCCCACTGGCAATTTCAATGCATATTTCCCAAGTCCTCGGAAAGGTCATTGAGGTCTCCATTACATGCAGTCTAGAGCCTGCTACAATTTTCTCATACAATTTAATCTGCTGCCTGGATGGCCTCCAGTGTACAAGCAACTGACAATCTACAGTCTTTGGAATTGATTTCCTGGAATTGTGGAATGCCTGCTTGGCCTCCAGATGACAGATGTGTGCTGAAGCTCTCAGTGCTGCTGCTCTACAGAGATGAGAGAAAATGTACCTCATTTCAACATTTTCTGTAAGCTTTTAAATCTTCTAGTGATTTTAGGGATGAAGTTATCACTTAGAAACTAGCATCATTCTAAGTGGGCATCATTAATAAAAACCCTTTGCTTTTTGTAGTATTTATCATGTTGGGCCTTTTTTGGGCTTATAAAAATTCTCTAAGATAAACGCTGTATGAATTTGATTAACTCTTGTCATAGTCATTTTGCACTTGGGGAACCAAAAAATTGAAGGACAGATAAATGAGTTGCCAAAGGTCACACACCAGGGCACTGTCACCATCAGAAAAAGTTTTTAATATTAGAGTTTACTTCAAGCAATTAATGTGGATTCATGCTATATTTCTCTTGTCTTCACTAGAATTGTACCTGTACTTTATTTAAAGTACATGAAAAGTACGTGCTCTTCTTAAAGACAATATCTGCATAAGTAAGAGAGTGAGAAAATAACTTGAGATTTCTAACCTATTTTCCAGTTTTAAGACCAAATATTTCTCCCATTTTTCTTCTTTATACAGCAAATGATCCTAAATCTGGAGTACAGGTGCCATTTTCTTTCTCTTATAGTATATAGAAGCAAACTCCAAATCTCAGACTGAGAGTCAACAGAAGAAAAAAACCCAAATGATGAATGCACATTGGGAAAAGTTTGGGGTTTTCATTGAAAAAACGTAATATAAACAGTTCTATGAGAATGTTTTTTTTTCTTCGGCCGGCTAAGCAGGCAATCTGAAACCTGAGTGACCTGCTCTCCTTTCAGATCTAAAAATGTTTCTTCACACATGGAAATTGGGAATAAAAAATAGCAATTGAAAAGCTAGGATTCTTAATATGAAACTCCAACTCAACTAACATAGTAATGGATTGTTAAAATGGCTCATTTGATGGAAATACAAGAGCACACGTCGGCTTTTCCAGAAAGAGGATACATACACCTGATGACAAAACAAGGATATTTCCATTGCAATCCCAAGCCAGAAATAACTTGTTGTATAAGGCTTGAATTCAGTTTTGAATTTTGTGGGGGGGTAGCACTTTTTTTGTGTGTTTTTCCTTTCTTTGAAGAACTAGAAAAATGCTCTAGGGCATGAAATTTCATAAAAGCAGGGAAAAAAGTTTATGTAGACTTCAGCTGGAAAGGAATATGACAGCTTACAGTAAGAAAGCAAAATATATATATTTTGTGTCAGCCTTGATTCAGAAAGTAGAGGAAGCAACTAGAGGGGTTGGAATAGCAGCTTTGTGCTAAATAGGATGTGGATAAGAACATGAGAGTGAAAGAAAACTTGCATGAACGTGAAATGAAAGTATCCATGATCCTTTTGAAGGGAAGGAGGGAGGACAGCAAAGTAGAAGAAAAAGGATTTCAAGAAAGCAGAATTCAGCAAACTCAGGATACTGGGAGATCACATGTCATGGAAGAAAAATTTAAAGGAATAAAGGAATTAAGCACTTCCTGATGGAAAACATGCTCTTTGGAATTTAATGATCCCAATGCAAGGAAAGAATAGCAAGTATATAGCAAGAAGTCATCTGGTTAATTCATATACATTGACCTCAAACATGTGAGTCATACAGGAAATGAAAATTATGTGAGATTACTAGGATTAGTATAAAGGAGTGCATAAGTATGTGGGGACAGAAATCAAAAAGAACAAGGCACAGAAGAAGTTATAATTAGGAGGAGCAAGAAACATTTTATAAGTGACCAGCTTAAAAAAATCTGGTTTTATAAAGGACATCACAGTTTATGACTATGGAGTTTATACTTGAATTCTGTAAGGAATAAGAGAATGACTGAGGAACTACTCCATACTAAGCTGAGAGAGAAAACTAATAATATCTTAAATCAATTTAATGCCTTTTTTTGTTTCAGTATTCACTACAGAAGTCTGCTGTTATCATGTGGCTAATAAAATTATTATGAAAAACTCAGTACCATGATCTTACAGACTAATAAAATAGACTCTAGATTATTTAGTGCAGTGACCAAAACTATTTAAAGCTGTCAGCAAGCATCTCTGATAATACAGGAGATGCTTGCTAAGGCTCTAAGAGATTGAGAAAGGAAAAATGTAGTGCTTAAAGGATAAAAAAGAAACCAGGGAATTTGTCATCAGCCACTTTAACTGCTATTCCTAAAAAAAATGCTAGAACAAATAAAATGGAAAACTAATCAAATTAGTTATATGTAAACATCTGGTAGATAGGAAAGAAATGGCTGACAGACAGAATGGATCTCTTTGGAGCAGCCCGCATGAAACCAATCTGTTTTTCTAGTTCTTTTCTTGTTCTTTGGGCCAATAGATCTGTGAACAGAAGAGCAATAATAAATGTTGTGTATCTTGATTTCAGCAGGTTGTCTGACCCTCTTTACATATCATATCTATGCCATGTTTTCCTAAGCAAAGCAGGAAAACTTGATTTATGAGGAAATTTGAAGAACCAATGGTGTTTAGTCTATGAGAAAAGACTGAAGTAAAACATATCTTTTGATAAGGCTTCTAAGCTACCCCAGAAAGAAGGAGAATAATTTTTCTCCATGGTAGCATAGACAGGACAAGAAATAAGAGTTTTAAAATGCTGCTAGAGAAATTCAGTTTAGATATTGGGAATAATAAGTAGAAATAATGAAGCACAGGCATATGTTGTGAAGAGATGATGTCAAATCTCTGTTCCTTGGGTTTGTTATGTTCACATTACCTCTGTTCAGAAATGTTACTGATACTTTTGCCTCCATCAGGACAGTAGATAGATGAGATGAGATGGACTTTCAAGGTACTTCCCAGTAGGATATAATGTCAAAAATTTGCCCTTCTCCAGCCTCAGTTGTCCCAATCTTTTGTCTATGTCAAACACTTTTTAGATAACAGTGATGGCGACCAAGCACTTTTCAGCATTCACTTTCAACATTCACTTCAATAATATTTTGTGAAAAGAAGTATTCTGATTTTTGTAATACAAATGTCAGAAAGAGATTTTCTGTATCCATGTAAAGTTAGAGGCAGAAACTATTAGACTTAATATGCAGTTGATATTTAAACCAAAAACAGCTTTCATGTTTTCAATGCAAAAGTCACCCACCAACTGTAAGCCATCTTCATTTTTCCTTTTCCAATGTTTTTCCTCCACAAGCTTTTAAAAATACTGTATTGGAGCTTCAGACTGACTCCTAATTTAGTTAGAAATTTTTGGCTTCACCTAACAAAATTCTGCAAGTTGTATCTGTAGTTCAGGTAAAAATTGTGATGTCTGTGTAAAGTATCATCTCACCAAAGGACATTACAAGGCCTTTGCACTGCCCTACTTACAAAAGAAGAACTTAGAGCTTATTGTTATTGCCCAGTAGCATGGTAAGTCACTGAACAGTGTGTGAACTGTTTAATGAAAAACAAATTTCGAACCTACAGTGACTTGAAAAAAATCAGGATTCTTAAAAAAAGAAAGAACCAAATAATACGCATTTACATAAGTTAGGCCTTGTTTTGCTTTAATTCCTGTCTCCATTTTTGTACATTAAATCTTTGTGAAATAAATATTATAAAACAACAAAAAAATTTCTTTGTACTAAGCATAGTTATGAAGCTGGAAGCCTTATGGGTGGGATTTATTATATTCTTAGACACAGGAGAACAGAGATAGAGCTAAATGTTAGATATAGCAAAGGAGAAAATTGGTAAGAGTTTTATGTAATCAAGAATGGATTTTATCTGCTAGAAATTAATGGAAGATAAATCATTGAAGATCATAATTGGCAAATCTTTTTTCCATTCTTTAGAGTGTTAACTTCAAGAAGTGGTTATTTTTATTTTATTTTTAGTAAACGGGATAGTTTTTTAATTAATACAACAAATAGGCAACTTTGAAGTAGTTATAGCTAAAATTCCATGTATGTTAACTTGAATTGAGAAAGGAAATCCTGAAAGACTTAGTGGGAAAAAGTGATTGGAAAGACTGGAGTTATGAAAACAGCTCATTTTTCTGAAATGAAATGTAAGCATTGTCAAGACTTGTTAAATCTCAAGATAAAAAGAATTCACACTTATTTTAAAATGAAAATTAGTTTCTTCAGAGTTTCTACATCAAATGAATGAAGCTTTGTCTGTTGAAGCAGAAGAGAAAACACGGGTTTAATGATCTTCCAAGTGAGACATCTTCAGTGTCATTGAAAGTTAGCCACAATGAAAATGTAATTCCCTACTCTGGGTCTTCCTGCAGCTCCTCAACTGCAAGCTCCTTTCAGAGCATTCTCAGTTCATCTTTGAAAACCACAATATGACAGATCAATTGGTGACTGCACCTTAAAAAAAAAGGGAGAAAAGAAAGAAATTAAGTCAAAGACTTGAACTTGATAGAAAGTTGCAACCCTCTTTTCTTCTTAAAACATCATCTTCAGTGTAGCACAAAATGAGCAATTTGAAAGTGATTGAAGCACTTTGCCCTGAATACTCTCATTCAGACAGATTTAAATTTGTGGTTTCATATTAGATACTACAAGCTGAGAGACAGAGGGGAAAAAATAAAGGAACAACTAAAAGAATCAACTTTGACATTAAGGCATGTGGTTCATTGCTCATGAGAAATAATCCAATAATGGATAGAAGTATCCATAGAGAAAAACGGGTTCCTACTTAATGCTATCGATTTTGTGTCTGAAAAAAAAAAGCAAAGAATATTGTGTCCAGGTTGGTATAGATGTTGCCTGCTAGTTCAAAAGAAAACCAGAGGAGGGATCTTTTCATTTGTTCTAATGATGGAAATAAGGAGAGTAAAGCTATTTACCCTAAAAATCACTTTAAACATTTCTATGGTAGGTGCTCAGTATATATTGATAATACAGCTGTGAAATAATGTAGCATTTTGCACCATAATATGGCATATTTTGGGAGTTCAAAGATTTTCCTGCAACCATCTATCTCATATTTGTTTGATTAAAAAAAGAGGATTGATGCTGTAACTTCTCAACAACAACAACAACAGAGAAACTCTGCAAAATTTTGGACCTGATTTTCATTTACAGAAAGATAATCACCTCTTGCATAGCACAGAGTGACCTAAATACACTTCTAAGTCCATTTTATAGCATCCAGACAGTATTATTTTTGGTCAAAGGAAATCAGATCTAAAAGGTCTCTATGCTTTCATAAGAAATGACACAGGCTTTCAAATTTGTGCTGAGCCCAAAGTATGGTCAAAACACAACAAACTTTACTGTTGTGAGTTTTTTTTTAACAGAGATGTTGCATTTACAAAAACTATTACAATGTGGGTTTGGCAGATAGAAGTTTTATGGACATGGAAGTCTACAACCATGGTCACAGGGAAAAAAATAGCCCATCTAATTAACAGCTAGAACCACATAGGGAGAAAGAGATATTCTTTGATTATTTCTAGAACATTTATGATTAGAAATGTTATTTAGCCAGCATCATTGATTATTCATACAGTTGCCTGGTTTTTGTCTAAATTAGGAAAAAGTGGCAGAAATGTGGAATGTAGACTTTAAGCCTTCTTTTCTTCCTTCTTTTAACACTAACAGGCTTTGTACATGACATGTATGGGAAGAAGTGATGCCACAATTTATGTCAAAAGAGTGAAATCTGGGAGATGAATCACAGTGAATAGATACTCAAATTCTGACAGATGTCAGTTTTGGAAAATATATACAGTTCTGTTCAGCAGGCTCAGTATGTGTCTCTGGTGATTCAGATTTATTTGGTTGAACAGTTACTCTCTGAAAAACAGTTTTTCAGTATTCTGGAATGGCTTGTCAGAATCCAGCTGCCAAATATCCTGAGCTTTCCCTGTCTCTACTCATCTTCCTTCCTCCTGCTGGATCCCCTTTATGAAGGGAGAACAAATCATCCATTTCCAAAAACTCTATGAACAGATTAACATGTACCATTACTTTTCCAGACACTGTTATTCTGAAGTGCCATGGTGCCAGAGGGAAAACTGGTAAAACCTTTTTCCTTGCATCTTAAAGCTGCTTCCTCTTGCTAAGAGTGGGAATAGAGTAGATAAAGCAACCTACCTGACTTAAAACAGAAGGAGGAAGAAAGAATAGTCATGGGTCAGGTAGAGGTACAGCATCTCTTACATAAGAAGCACAGCACCAGCTAGGCTTGGTAAACAGAAAAGAAGGGAAGGAAGTTCTTTAATTAGCTGAACATGTAATTAAACCTGTGTCCTGGTGTTCTTTTGCTATCATAAAACATATCTGATATCTACTAGCAAAGTGCATCTTACTAGCAAAGTTGTATCCTCACTTCTCTGCTCTGGCCTATATTGCATTTATACTGATGATTTTATTGGTGCAGTCTGACTCTGACAGCAGCATGTACTAAGAATTTAAAGATTAGGACCCTATTATTACAGAGAACAACATAGGTCCATATGATAGATTTTGCATTCACCTCTAATTAATTATTTATTCTATGACACTGGGAGAGCAATAAGGTCATGCTAACATGCTAGAAGGTAAGCAGACTGTCCCAAGTAATTATAGATCTGTTACCCTGGTATCAATCCATGCCAATACCATTAAGAATTTGTTTTTAAAAAATAAATTAAATATTGAAGATATAATGAATGCCAGTCAAAGCTGAGGTACAGAAAATCAGTCTAATCAGTCTGACATTTACGTATTTACTAATTTATAGAGAAAAAATATACACATTCTTATAAGGCAGTTGAACTGTGGCTTACAAAAAACAACCTACCTAATTCAAGAATGAACCTTATACAGTTTTAACAAGGTGCCTGTTGCTCTGGTTGAAGGACATGGAAGACAAAAATGTAGTTGTTAATTGGGAGTCATCATGAATGAGTTTACCTTGCATGAGGATTGGCACATGTTATTAGCAGGCTGGTAGATGGCTAATGCTAATCCATATTTTCCCCATTATTTTAACAAATAAATGCTACTAAGTGCATTTGGTAACACTTGTGGATAATATAAAAATAGGAGAAATAGTGAATTCTGAGTGAATCCAGGGAAGTCTTATGGGACCACTTGGACTGGTTGAGTAGGTGTCCCGGTTTTTGAGACAGTTATCTGTCAGGGAAGGCAGAAAAAAATTGTAAGCCCCCAACCTCTCCCTCCGAATTATTATATCTCGAAAACACGGAGTNGAGATGGATCAGCAGCTCCGCGGTGGCAGCTGGGGCTGCAGCACATCCAGCAGGACAGGGGAGCGGAGGCCACAAACGGAGAGGAAGAAACAGAAGCAGAAGGAACAGCTGCTCCGTCTGGATGATGGCAAAAACCTCTTCTCTCAGCAGAAACAGCTCCGAGAGTGTCTGTGTTGCCCTCCCAGAAGGACCCAAAAACAAAAACCGCTCCCCTCCCCACTGCCCCCGGGGGCCCAGCCGATCCTTTTGTCTTTTAAAGTACCGAAGATGTACCAGCCATCAAGGCTTTTTCTCTCAACTAAATGGGAGAAATTCTAATAGCTAAGAAACGAAAAAAAAACATGTAACCCCCAACAGTAGGTTATGGCCATTCAAAGGAAGTTATATTGGAGCACTGACAAAAGCAAGATCGTATCTTTATGAGCAGAAAACATGCTGTCTGTTCATCTGTAGGAAGATGAGTTGTTTCCTGGAAAACAGATTTTGAAAAAGGCTTCAGGGTCACAGTGGACAAATAAGTCAACATGGGTTCCTACTGTAATGATTTGGCAAAAATAGGTAAATTGAATTGGAAATGAACCACTTGAGAAATCATTTAAATTTTGCATATGGAATTGATGCTGGAATCCTGACTAACTGTGAGACTTGCATTTTAAAGAGAATGGTGAGCACTTTGAGTGGATAGAGAGCCACAGAAATAATTGTGGAGATTTACTTTGTAGTTTAAAAACTGAAGAGCCCAATATGCCTATTTCTTTTTTTTTTTTAAGAGAGGGAGGGAGAAATTGTTCAGAAGTGATTTGATTACAAGGTATAAATACTTTCCTGTAGTGAAAATCTGACATTCTAAAGAGCTATTCATTTTAGGGAAGATAGGCATAGTACAGTAACATCCCTTTATTCTGGAACCTGGCTCCAAATAAATCCACGTTAGGAAGAAAACTCAGAATTTTTAAACAGTGATGGACTAGACTACAGAGGAAGATGGAGATTCTTCAACCTCTAAGACGAAGATTTGAAAACTTCCTAAAAAATATGAATAACCTTCAGATCTAAACAGGACTGGAGATTTTCTTACATTTGTGAAAAACAAGTAGCCTTTGTATGAGATAAAATTTATTAGACTGTTATATGCCAGAGATCTCACTAAAGGATTTTACAAGTCTTTTCTGACCTATGAATTTAGAGGAAAAAAAAAGCATTTTACTAACAAAAATACCTGAAAAGAATTTTAAAGTTCTAAGTCATGCATTCAGAAGGGGCAAAATAGAATGTAGGCTTCCTGAACAAATTTTATCCAAACTGTTATGAAATAGTCCAATTACATGTTCTTAGATATTCGAAGTCATGTGGAAAATGGATAATGCATGAAAGGCACTGCCTGGATAGAGCAGTGCAATAGTACTATGGAAATAATATGTGGTCATGCAATTAAAAACTTGTTCTAACAAATACATGTGAACAAAACTACTGCTGTCATTTACAAGCTTGTGAATGCTTGTATCTGTACCATCAGTGACCCTTTAATGGGAACAGTGAGATCGAAGGAAATGAGGAGGCCACAGCAGTTAAGCAAGAAGAGAGTGTTCTGAAGGCAGGTCTCTCTGAGATGGCTAGGAAGTGTTCTAAAAATATTGTGGAAGAAAAAGTAGCTCTTTTAGGCTCTGTTTCTGCATTCAAAAGAATTATTTAGACCCAGTTCCTCATTTCCTATGATCTGTTTTAGGTTAACTTGGAAGAAATCTTAAAGAGTATTATGTTTAACTACTTGCCAGAATGATTGGTTACCTTGTTTGTCCAAGCATACTAAGCTGGCTGAGCGGAGCTTTATGGGAGTCTGGAGATGCTGGAATGAAGAAAAAGAGTTGCCATTTCTCCAGATTTTGTACATGGTTCTCCAGTCTCAAGGATGATGCAAAACTGTGATTGAAAAGCTGTGAGAACTCTGCATTTTATTTCACATTTCTGTGGGCTGAAAATGCAAATAGAAGAAATGTCATAACTCTCTGAATAAAAAGAGAAGAAGAACTTAATTTTGGTGACTTCTCCCTGTTCTTAGATGCATACAATGGCATGGGGATGTTTCTTTTCTGACATATGCTGCCGCAGGAAGAACTTAATTGGGCTTTTCTCATGTAATAGTAATAGTGAAAAGGAAGCAATACAAAATAAGACGCAAATATAACAAATCAGTGAATCCATGTGCTCTTCTGTTTACTGTCTATAAACTTACATTTTACATGGTATACACTTTTTTGTTAGATAAAATTTCATGCCATAAAACTTAGAGTTTTATTTCCCTTTGCAACATCTTTCTCCTCATCCTCCCTGCATAAAATAAGGAATGAAATCAATTTAATAACTTTTTCTTCACACTAAATGGAAAAATTGCAACAATCTTGGTGTGTCTAGTAGGAAGCAGTGATGGGAATTATACCTTCATGTGAATGTTTCCCTGATTTCAGTGATACTCTTCTAATGTTACTGAGCCAAATTATGTTCATGGAGTTTCCTTTGCACTCTTTTTTACTATATTGATGATATCTTACATCACATTAACCACAGTGCTAATATAAGATGTGTAGTTTTGATGTTTTGGTGACCTACTGTATTTAAATATTAAAAGGGGTTTTATAAAATGCAAGTGTGGTCTTCATGATTTGAGAATTAAATGGAGAATAAAGATAGTTACATTCAGAGGACAAGAATAGTATACTCAATAGGAATAACGATAGGGTAATAGAAATAACTAACACCAGTGTATAAGAATATGGAAAATGTAGAGTTCTTACCTGAGAAAACAGGAAACCTGTATTATGTGCCAGAAAGAACTGGCACTTGAAATTGCAACTCCACTAGCAAGGATTTTTAATTAATCTTTCAATTCTGGGGTGGTACAATGGGATTGGCATATATCAAAATTTGTTTGTTTTTAAAAGAGAGGGAAAAGCTACAGGATTGTTGTTGTGACCTTGATGTTGTGCAAGGATTTAGAAAACATTTGAAAGGAAGGAGCAACCAAGATCATGGAAATAAAGGTAAATAGAGAACGGGATAAAATATGAGGTCATTTTAGCAAGAGTAGATCATGACAGACAAACCTCATCTTCCTCTGATAGAAGAAAGGTTTTCTTTAAGAACTGCATAGCAGTGAAGCCAATATATCTGGGTTTAAACAAAACATTTGAAACTGAGTTCATGGAAATATTTTTTTAAGCAGAAGAGGACATGATTTGGAATTAAAAACTATCTGAAGATTTATAGGTTTTTTTGAAAGAGCGGTTGTAAAAACATTCAGAATTGATATACGGTATTTTTCAAAATTTATCTTGTGACTGATTCTCTTTGCTCCTTTCACATTAATGACTCTAGTTCAAAACTCAGTTTGTGCTCATGAAATTTGCAGATAATGGAGAATTCGGAAGTATTAGTAGTATTGAGGAGAATCTGCCTATGAGATAGGAAGAATCACATGACAGTCAGAAGGAATCATCACGAGAAAAAAATTTAATACTGCAAAGTCGTGTATTTAGGACCTTTTGCTGTGAGGCTCATTGGTGAGCAGGGATGCAGGAAGTTAAACCTCTGTGTTTAATAAGATAAATGCACTGGTACTATTTTTCAGCCATGGAGAAGGCCTTGTAAATGTCAAGCCCTGATTTTTCATTGGATATTGGAAAATATTGATACAATTAAGGCAAAATACTATTAGATCTCACCTGGATTACTGGTATCAGACTGACTTTCTGTATTGGAAAAAAAAGTGAATTTTAACTGGAACAAACCCAGGGAAGGTCTTCAAGGACCTTTAATGGAATGGTAAAAAATTCTGTTGAGAGGAGATTACAAGAACATGTCTTGGTTTGGCCGACCAAGAGGAAGATTCAAAGAGGATATGATTACTTTCTAGAAATACATTTGGGGGTAAATAGCAAGTAGGGGGAAGAACAATTAAAGTTAAAACATAAGATCAGATCAATATGAATTAATCAATAATGCATTTAGACAGGAAGTTGAAAGTTCTCAAGCCATCAGAAAAATGAACTTCTGGAACTGTCTCCCAGACACAGTAATGGGTGTAAGGAATCTTAATGGCTTGCAAGGTGGAGCTTTGTAAATTTAGAGCAGGCTAGAGATGGTCATGAAGTTAAAAAGCAAAGCTTGTGAGATGAGATTTTGTGCATTTGATTTTCTGTCATTCTTGTAAGAGCAGTAAAGGAAGGTTTGCTCTCCATGAACAGCTGTGTCAGGAAGCGTTTGGTGGCACGAGCTTTGCTGTAAAATTATTGAGAATAAAGCCTGGAAAGCTGATAATGAGATACAATGGCACAGGCAAAAGGAAAAGCTAAGTACTGATGTGGTTTCTGTCCTGTGGATGTCAGGCACATCCAGGAAAGAAAAGTGACTGTTCAAGCCCAGGTTTCAGGATGGACTCCAAGAGTTTTTATGGCTGATTTGTGCAAGGACAGAGAGTTGAGCCCACCCATATCCACTTACTAGAAGTTCTTTATCTCTTGGTGGATCATGAGCTTTCAGTAGTAATTGCATTTAATTGTTATATTTAATTAATGTATCACAGGCTTCTGAGTTTCCATTCATTGCCTGAGGAAGAGGAGAAAAAATTTATTGTTTTCTTCAGTCCTTTCTGGTACTGTAATTTTATTTTTGAAATATTTTTCACTCTCCCAGTCTTTGATGAGATTGGCCATGAGATGAGCTTTAATAGGATTTTAGTTTTGCTGCACTGATTTCAAGTCAGACTGAAAATTGTTTTAGTGGTCAAGTTGGCAAGGATCTTTTTGAGGCTGCAGAATGGGGTGGAGGGTGCCTTTCCTACTATGAAGAGTATTTCACTTTAGTGTCATTTGAGTTCAACCTAACAAAACCCCTATCATTATAGAGGACTCAGAAGTGAATTCTGGAAGATGGAAAATGTGCATGTTGTTGTGCCTGTAGTGTACTTCTCTGTTCTATGTTCCAGGATTGAACTGACACATTATATTGATATAATTCAGAAATTACTGTCTTATTGATTATGTATAAACCCAAGTTCTTGTTTGATTTTATTACAGTTTGGTAGCATCTTTCTCAATAATTGGATTTCTAACTACAGCTTTGTGATGACTACCAGCTGACTGACTGCATTCCCAGCTGCATTTCCTCTGAAGTTTGAACTAGGCTTGATAAACTTCATCACTCCCTGAACTGCTCTTTAGTACTGCTATATGCTTTTCTGCATTTGAGAGTTTGGATGCATTTAAATTATGGGACAGATAAATTTATAATCCTTATTGTGCTGTCTTGCAGAGAAGTTTCTAAGACACATTGTGCTGAGACATTACATTTATCATCTTAGATTTTTATTAAATGATTATGACTTCATGATTAAATATGATATGAAGTATAAAAACATATCCTACCTTAAAAGGGGTTGTAATGATTAAACTCCAAATGAGACAAATAGTAAAGGATAACATTAAGTGAAGTAGTTCACATTGTAATTTAAGACAGATGAGTATTTTTATCTCCAGAAAAAAAAATAGCCCAAATGCCAGGTGGAAGGAAAAGTTTAAAAGAAGATGAGGAAGTCTAATGGGACAAAATTATTACCTTCTGCCACTTTCTAGCTTTTACAGAGTTCTCAAAGTAACTGAGCTACTAACAAAATATTCAGTCTATTTTTAAAAATCTGAAATAGGTTACTACAATATTCCAAACATTTGCATAGAGGTAAATGTTGTACCTATTTATAAATGCTGCTGTGAAGGATACTAAATTTATAATCTAAATGCAATTAAACCAATTTATTTATCAGAGACTTTATTTTCAAATAGCCACACTAGATGTTGGTGTTCAGAAGAAATCTTTCTTATTAAAGAAAGAAATCTGTAAATTTTCAGTTATTTAAAAAAAAAGTCTTTTGGGTGCCTGACATTTTGATCTTTCTCAAAATGACAGATGCATTCCCAGTGTTTGTCATTCCAGGACACAGATATTGCCTTTATGCCATTAGAAACTGTTAATGGGATATGGTGTTGAAAACCTTTCCCTAAGGGACCCAGAATACATTGTATTCAGGGATACAGTTCTTAGCTTAAGAACTTCGTCTTTCAAGTTTCTCCATTTAAACTTAAAAAGATGGGACATCTCCTAACTGATCATGTAGGTGTCGCCAATACAGTGTTTTTCATGGAATCTTTCAAAGGAGGAATTCTCTCATAAAGTAAGACTAGAAGAAGCTATAGGGAAGCTATGGCCACCTTCTTGGCTTATAAGGTTTCTTTTTTAGTTTTCTCCCTTCTCTGGGAGGAATGTACTCCTTCTGCCCTCTACCCCTGATTTGCTATTTTATAGCCTCCCCTACTAAGAAGAGAAAGAGCTCTTCTTTCTAGTACTCTAACAAGTCCCAGCTGTTAGTTCAAGCAGCATGAAGGAGCTACTTTTCTGTTTTCACGCAGTGGGAGAATTTAAATGCAAAGTGAACCAGGAAGGGGTTTATGTGTATTATCCTTGACACTGAACTGTTAAAGGGTTTTCCAATGGCAGAAGTTTTGATTTCATCAGAAGAAATGAAGGAAAGCAACTCCTGTAATATGAGCAAAGAAAGGAAGAGAAGGTGCTCCAACAGTCTATTGGATCTGTCGATCTGTTTAGTCAGCCTTGGATCCTATCTTAGGGACAAAAGCTTCTTGCATCTAAACCGACTGGATCATTCATGTGTAGCAATGTGCCACTTAACCTGGCCTGGCCAAGATACCATCAGTGGATGTCTTTGGAGGTACTTATGAAGGAAATGTCAAATAATCAGTTATTGTTGCCTTATCATCTCTAGGAAGCATTTTCTCTGGACTAAATGAGAGTCCAGGAAAATGACTACTTTGTGTAAGGGAAGTCAAAGTTTTTAAAGACAACTTTAGGTCATGAAATTTCTGAAGCCAATAGATCCCATTTTGCTGTCGTAAACCACTCAGAGTTGAGGGCCTAGCTTTTGAAACTCCACTTAATAAAAATCATGTTTAAGCAAGAGAACACCTTTGAAGCCATTGCTGATAGTTCAGGTAGCTCTAGAGTTCACCTTCTGACTTCAATTTTCTTCCAAGCATTTTGTAGCATGGGCTATTGGTGCTAAGATTCTACTCATCTATCACCCATTCCTCTGGCAGGAAATCATGTTTCTATACCTATCAGTGCATAGAAATTCAGGCATTATTCTCTTTCAGGGAAATACTTCTGCAGATGATTTTCAGATTGGCTTGTGACATGCCTTGCAAGTGTATTTATAGTCAGGTATACTCACAGCAATCAATTAAAACATTTTCATTTTTCCTTAGATACAGAAAGAGGGAGAAAGAGTTTTGACATGGGGAAAAAAGAAGCAAAATAAGTTCTTTATTTTGTCCACCATGTGTGTACATTTAAGTTTAATCATTCTGTATAAAGCTTTAAAAGGTGGTATTAAGTGTGCCTTCTAGAAAACAAAAAAGTGGTCAACTTGAAAGAATTAGCCAGGTGGAATTGATGTGCTGTCACCAGACACCTTGGGTTGGTTTGTTCATTGGTTTACTTTATCAATTAAAAAATGAAGATCGGTGGGGAAAAAAATAGTACAGAGGGTGAGTGTGACTTTCATTTGTGTTACATCACACAGAGTAATTTTTGGAAAGTAGCAGGTTCAGCATTCCTCTTAGACTTTTCCTAGTTTTTATTTGTTTAAGTCACGACTTTCTGGTCACTGGTTCACAGAGCATTGAGAAAATTGAGGATTGTTGTGGCTGCTTGTATCAAACCTTCTTTAGACAGAAAGCAAACATAAGGAAGATGGGAAAGACCAGAAAAGAATTTGTGGGAGAGCAAGGCACACCACTACTTTAGGGAAGAAAATGTTAATATGGATCTTAGTTCATATTCTAAACATTAAAGAATCATTAAATATTTCATTCATTAAAGATTCTAAATGTGTTGGCGCAGATATCCAGTACTGTCTCCTCACTCAACCATTTGTGTAGCTTTTTCAAAGACAATTTTAAAAAAGCCCTAAAGGAAAGATAATAGATATTAAACTGGGTGGGAGAAGATGGGCAGGAATGCATAGCAATTCCAGTGATGACATTTGTTCCTTTCCCTGTCTCCTGAGTTGTTCAGTCTAACAACTTTCCGGTTCACAAACCTAAAAATGTTGCCGAATAGCTGCAGAAAAATAATTTCCAGAAAAGGGTGGCATCTGATTTATTTCCTGCATCGTATCCTGTCTTGTTGTGGTTTTGGCTGTAAGATTACAAGTCTAAAACTGAAAGAAGTGTCATCAGTCCCTAGAGACAGTGTCCAAACAATTGAGCATGTTTGGAGGAAAGGTTTACTCTTTGGCTCTCTTAATACTTGTAGCTGCCAATTATTGAGTAGTTATGGCCAGACAGACTCGCTGTGGTTCATGGCTGGCTCTTGGGTTCAGAAGTATCTGAAATTTTTCAAGGAAATCTAGGGAAGTGTCCAAACATTTCCTCAATGTTCCTTTGATATTTTGTGCTGCTGATGGCCTTTAGACATGATGGTTTCTCTCAGAAGACATTTCTGACTCATATCTCAGAGACTGGGCTAGTATAAAAACTTAAATAGAGAAATGAGAATTCCTTTTCTGTTCATCTGAGAAACTGGATTCACTGTGATCTCTTCAGCCCAAGGCAGGCAACTTTCAGGAAGAGCTGAAAGCCATTGAGTTCACAGCTGGTTTTCAGGGCTTGAATGAAACTTGGCTGTTGCAGGAAATCTTTCCAGTTCTGAGATCGACAGCAGTTAGGAGTCCTCTTTTAGGAGCTGGCTACCTTCAAAAACAACAAGAATCTGTCAGACCAAATCAAGAGAGAATGCAAAAAACAAACCCCTTTTGCCATTCTCCCTCTTCTTGCCCTTTCTAAAATAAATGAAAATTGCCCCTGATATCCAAAGTTAAAGACAAAGTTGAATATAGATATGTTAGTATTTATGCTTAAGAATGAGAGATCTAAAGCCAGAGAAGAGATGGTTTTATTTCTCTCGTGATGATCCTTTGTCTTGCCTTTTCTTTAAGTCATTTGTTTGGAAAGTTCAAAAGAGTAAGGATTCTGACAAGAAACACAACCAAAGTCTTATCCCCTTCTGCTTCTGGTATCTTTGTCATGAAACCCCTGATACTAGCTCAGTTGATTAGAACATGGTGCTAATAATGCCAGTATTGTGGTTTTGATCCCTATATGAGTCTTTCATGGAAGAGTTGGGTTCAACTATCCTCATCCTTTCCAATTCAGAATATTCTGTGATGAATTGCCTTTATCTGTGAAAAAAAACCTTGAAGAGTAATACGTGGCCATTGTGAAAACATCAATCATAGAAGACATTGCCAGGAGAAAGAGTTCCAATTCCTGTATTCTTTTCCCAAATACACTATATATATATATATAACTGGATTTAAATTTCTGCAATTAGTACAAATATCTCAGTGGAAGGAAATTCTGCATGCTTTACTGGAGAATAATAATGCATCTTTTCAATATTTGGATGAATTTGGATCTCTAGGCTTCTGAATCATTTCCACCTATTTCTCAGTAAGACAAGAAAGTACGTCATGTTCTTGGTGGTCTGTGACCATTGCCTTTCAAGTTGCATTCCTTCAGATCTTCGTTAGTCCTTAGGCTATCATTAAATGCTTGGCATCTTATCTTTGTTGTTAATGTCTGCAGGTGAATATCTAGAGGATTTGCTTATTAGAGATCATTTTTACAGTAGAGTAGTTCATGCCTTCTGGGAAACATTACTTTCAGAATCTGTGTCAAAATAAGGCTTTCTTTTGCCCCATTTCAGATGTTTTCTTTGACAGAGGCCGCTTGGGGTCTCAAAAGGGCTCTAGTTTACATGCGCTTAGACTGCTTCTAAAATTTAGTGTAGACGGAAGATCAAGCTACGTCCACAACAGAATGCATAAGTTACATTACTTTGTTAATTTTATACTGAAGAATAATATGCACTTTCAATATGATCTATATCACAGAAAGAGAGTTTAAAGTACAGAATAAGCATTTGAAGTTTGGACTTGATGTATTTTCCATCAACACATCAAAGACTGGATCCAATACTGACCAAATATACATTGATGAATGTGTTCTTCTTTTAGCCTGCTCCAAAAGACATGATTGGTTTCCAATCAAAAAACCCAAGCAACTCTTAAATAATAGAATCATAGAATACCAGATTGGAAGGGGACCTTGACAATCATTTGGCCCAACCTTTTTTTTTTGCAAAAGTAGGGTCTAAACAAGATGGCCCAGCACTCTGTTTAGCTAAATCTTAAACTGTCCATCAGTGGCAAATCCACAAATTCCTTGGGGAGACTGTTCCAATGATTATTGTTCACGTTGTGAAAACTTTCCTCTTGTGTCTTACAGAAACCTCTCCAGGATTAACTTGTACCCATTAAGCCTCATCTTTTCCTTGGAACTCCTTGAAAAAAAAAGGAGTCTCCTTCTTCTTTGCCATATAAATGGTGGCACATGATGAAAAGTCTCCTCTCAACCTTCTTTTCTCATGCTGAACAAACCCAGCTCTCTTAGGGTTTTCTCACACAGAAGGCTTCCCAGCCCTTTGATCATCTTTGTGGCCTTTCTCTGGACCTTCTCCAGCCTGTCCACATCTTTATTTTGTATAGCAGAGACCAAAACTAAACATAGCATTCCAGATGTGTCCTGACAAACACTGAGTAGAGTGGGATAATGAATGACTTCTTTGCCTCTGCTGCTGATGCTCTTTTTGATGCAACTCAGCATCTTGTTGACTTTCTTTGCTGCAGCAACACATTATTTTTTCAGATTGAGCTTCTTGTCCACCAGGACTCCCAGACCCCTTCAACAGAGCTGCTCCTCAGCCCAGTAGATACCAGCTTGCACTGTACTCCTGGATTATGTTTTCCAAGTGCAAGACCTTACACTTGTCCTTGATGAACTTCCTAAGGTTCTTGTTAACCCACTTTTCCAGCCCATCCAGATCTTCCTGCAGGGTTGGCTCTCCCTTCTGAAAACTCCACTGTCCTGATCAATTTGGTATCATCGGCAAACTTTGACAGAGTAAGCTTGATCCCATCTTTCAGATCATTTTTATAGATAATAAATAGTGTTTGGCCTAATATCAGTCCCAGGGGAGCTCCATTTGTGACAGGTTGCCAGTTTGAAAGGGAGCTAATCAACACCAGCCTCTAGGTGCAGCCTGTCAGCCAGTTCCCCACCCACCACACAGATCACATCAATTTCTCTGGGAGGAGGCTGTGGGAAACCATTTCAAAAGCCTTGGAAAAATTCAGATAGACAATGTCCACTGCTCACCCCGCAACAGCCGAACAGGTTACTTTGTCATTGAAGGTGATCAGGTTTGTCAAGTATGACTTGCCTTTGGTGAATCCATGCTGGTTTTTCCCAGTCACATGTTTCATCTGACTTGTGATAGCCCCCATGATAATTTCTTTCCTAACTTTCCCAGGCAATGAAGTAAGACTGATGGGCCCATAACTTCCTGGATCCTCCTTCAAACCCTTCTTGTAGATGAATGTGGCCTTCTTCCAGTCTTCTGGGATGCCCCATGGTCTCCATGACTTCTAAAAGATTTGGAGAACAGTCTTGCAATGATATCAACCAGGCCTCTAACCCTTGGGTTATTATTGTCAGGGTCCATCAATTTGTAGGGATCAAGCTTGTGCAATAGCTGACATACCCGCTCTTCCTTTACTGATGGTAGGTTTGTGTTTGCATCAACTTGGATTTTTGCTCTCAAGGCATGCACCCCAATAGTACTGGTAAAGACAGATGTGAAGAAAGCATTGAGAACCTCTTCCTTTTCAGTGTTGTTGGTGATGGATTCACCTGTTTAACAGTGGGCCAATGTTTTCCTTCTCTTTCTGCTTGTTGTTTACTTACCTGAAGAACACTTTCATGTGTTTTTTTACATTTCTGGGCAATTTCAATTTGAGCTATGACTTTGCTTTTCTAACTGCACCTCTGAGCACCCTGGAAATGCTTTTGTAGTTCTGAATGGGTGTTTGTCTGCTTTTCCATCTCTTGTTATACTTCTCTTTTTGTTCTGAGAAGACTGAGAAGCTCTCAGATAAGCCAAGCAGGGTATTGCTCTACCTGCTTCCCCTACCTTGAAAGGGTAATGATCTGGTTTTGAACTTCCATGTTTCTCAGGAGAAAAATGCCAACATAGAGAAAACTTGCCAATCAGTACACTGCGGTCTATTTGCATTAACCAGCTCCCTTTTCTGTCAGCCAGGCCACAGTGCTCCTTTGTGTACCAGGAAGATCTTATAGCATCAGTTTCATGGTAAAATGTGTTTCTTCCCACAGAGTTTTTCCCTTTAAGATAAAAAAAAAAAAGAGGACATCCAATCCTGGGCTTTAGGAATCAAACACCATCACCAAGGCTTATCCAGATGGTATCTCTTGTTCCAGGGCAGACCACTTGCCATATTCATGCCCAGAAGAGTCCTTAGATGTGACATCCACAGCATCTTTCTATTGCAAAGGCGGGAGGATGTTTCTACCCTTGCTCTGGTTTGCCAGCATCTCATCAAAAGAGATCTATGTCTTCTGGATGTGTGGTAAACATGCACATTAACAGACCTCTTCCACATTAATTGCTGGAAGGAAAAAATGACATCTTCTTTTACTTAAGGAGAATACTTGAACCCCAAGCTGCTTCTGCTTCCAAAACAGAAAATCTAGAGCTTATTTTCCAGGCACAAGAGGCAGACACAACTGAAACAAAATGTAAACAACCAAAATCTCTCACTTCGTCTTCTAAGATTCTGAACAAGGAAGCAAACTCAGTCTTCCATAACCAAGTTATACAGTATTTGAGAACAGTACCTTACCTCTCTTTGGTTGCATTCTCCCCTCAGCTCAACAATCACCTTTAACTTTGCCTAGTCTGAGCTTCTTTGTACAGAAATTGCATAGGAACCTCCTGGAAGCCTGATGTTTTCAGTCTTCCCATTGGATCTCTGCTGGTTCAGGGTAGGAAGGGTTACTACAGAGCAAAGGAGTTATACCTTCACTAATCATGAATCTCACAGTCAAAGCTTCAGACTAAGTTATTAGGGCTATTAAAATCTCAGATGTGAGGTAATACTTTATGAATTAGATGCAGATTAAAATGCAGAATGTTAGATTTTCCAGATGACAAAAGGTTAATAGTGGGGAGCCACAAGGTGCGATACTAACTACTCCTATTGCATGTAGTGTATTGAGCAGTTACTTATAAAAGGGGGAGTGAACAATGAGATAGCAGATATTGCAGATGAAATGAAAGCATATCAGTAGCTGGAATTCATACCCAGCTCTCCTAAGAAATCTCCCCGATCCATTGCATTTTTTATCACAGCAGATTCTTTTAGTTCTTTTCACTGTATTCATGAATATAACTTGCACGATACAACATCCCAGCAACCTTATGCTTTCCATTCTGCCGAGTGAGGTTTATAGCTTTTCATTTTCATTTTCAGCCTTGGGCTGACTTGTAAGACTGAATCCATGTCCCAGCCTGCAGACTGGAAGTACTTAATTAGTATTCAGGGCAGGTACTGAGGGAGGCTGTCTCTATGCGACAACTCTCAATCCACTCCTCTGATTATTATGGCTCACAGAAAAGAGAATACCAGTGAAATGGAAAAAAAAAGTGAAAGAAAAAAATCACTGCATTTTCAAATATAAAAAAATGGTACAAAGTATCTGGTAATATCAAGTAAAAGAATGTATCTGGTTCTGTATTAGTTGCCAGTCATTCCTCCAGTTAATTTAAAACCAAGTGTCTGTTAAAGATGGTCACAAGGGAAGAAGCCAAACCTCAAATACAAATTACCTGTTGAGTTTATTATATACCCTTTTAAGGGAGGGCCTGTGACTTTAATACGAAAAACATTGCAGCACCAAGTAAAAATCCACCCTGTTGATAATTTTCTTGTTGGGTAGATGGCTTCTATCAAGATAGCAAAGCTATGCCCATTGTAAATGTCTGCATTTGCTCATGGGGGAAAGAGCAAGGAAGTTAGGGAAAGGTATTATTATGATTTACCTGGGGTTTTTTAGGCATCATATGAAACTATGGGGAAAAAATACTACCTTTGGCTGTTGTCATTCATCCTGATGATAGAAAAAGTATTTCATAAATAATCAGGTCCTCTCCCCTTTTTCCAGTTAAGTATATCCCAGGAGGCTGCTTATTTGTGGCTAAAATACTGCCACTTCTGGGTAGGAATGTTGCAGCTGTTTAACAATGGATTTTTATACTATACAGTAGTTTCAGGACTGAAAACTACAAAAGGAATCATAACTAATTTCTTCTTCAAGTGAGTTTGTAGGGTGTAACCACCTTTTATATGGTAGTTATATTACCTTGTGCTAGATCTCTTGTCTTACTCTCTAAGCCAGTGGTTTGCTTAAGAAGGTTTCAATTATGCCATCTTCTTCCTTCCTGGGAACCTACCCTAACAGTTAACGTTATGGTTGAGGTAGGGACAGCACTTTCCTTCCTGTGTCTTTTTGCTAAATGGAGCACAAGATTTATGGTTCCAGAAAAATTGCAGAGAGGAAGGGGCAGGACTTACTAACCTAGTACTCTGAGTTCTCACCTTTAAGATGCAAGCCCTGGGTTCAAGAGCATTTCACATTTCTCTCCCATTATGCATCTTTCTGCAACTCACCACTAATCCTTTTTGGGAGTCTAATTGGGGCATTTAATTTTCTGCTGGCGTAGTACAGAAAGCTAAGGTACCTAATCTTTGAGGGTAAGGCAAATAAAATAAGTTGATTCAATATGTAAATTTTTTTTATTGGAAGACAGTGGGTTATTTAAAAGAGTACCTATTTTATCAGAAGAGTAACCCAGAATTTTGATTTTGGAAAATTTACTGTGATGCTCTATGAACAGCTAGTCTGTTCAATAGCGAGTAAGATGAAAACATTAAAGAAATTATGGAGTCAAACTTCAGATGGCCAGTTCAAGATCAATTGTAATGCCACTAGGAGAGAAACATTTTCTAGCTTCAGGAGGTGCTAGATTTTAATGTTCATCAATCATGTATAAGCCAGAATTATCAGTTTAATTATTTGCATGCAGACTTATGTAGAATCAATAATCACCACTGTAAGTGAAAGCTATAAATCCATCAAGGAGAAGTGACAAGAATGGTGGAAATGAAGCCCAAGTCGCTACATGTTAGAGCTGAAATTTCCAGGATTTAAGCTACTGTGTAGGCAGTGTATGTGTAACCTAGCATCTACACTTTTTTCTACTGTGAATTTAGTTTATTTCACAGTCCATTTTCTGTTTGAGGATGAAGCTGATTGTTTACATAGCACAATAATTATAATTTATTACTAATTTTGATGAGACTAAAACACTTTCACACTAAAGGGACAGACAGATTATTTTAAGGATCTTTGACACAGTGATGACAGAACTAAACTGTAGTTACAATTAAAACTTTTCTCAATATAATATTATGGCTAGTACAGAAATTGTTAATAGAATTGCACAGGATTTCTAGAAGCAGAATCAATGTAGTACAATTTTAAATATCTTAATACAGAAATTTTAATACAATTTACAATTTTATCACCTAGACCTTAACTTATAGTTTCTAGTCACCAGGGCCTCTGCAGATCAGGCTAGATCTTAATGCACATTTTGCAGTGCCAATATAACCAGTAAACCTAAACTCAAAAATCATATAAAAAATCCAAGGCACTTAATCCTCGGATGCAGCAAATGACTGTGGAGACATTCTTGGCCATGGGGCAATCATGGGTCTCACTGTCTATCTGAATTTCTTGTCCAAGTTCCCCACTCAGGGCTTGCAACTTCTTGGTTTTGTAGACTGTGCTCTGTATGCTGTTAGGTTTCCTTGTCCTGTGACAATGTCTGGGATCTGGGACCTTCCAGTAAGCAAGGAAGTAATCAGCCTGGTGCCCAGGAATCTTGATACTGACAAGGAGGGGAAGAAGAAATCTGTTTGCTTTATGTACTTGGTTCACAGAAACTTCAGGGCCTGATAATGAGGGGAAAGGAATCTCAGACACAGCTTACTCTGTCACAGAGAACAACTTTTCCTCATAAAATGGTGCTAGGTATGCTAACCATATTGTCTGGAGGTGTACCAGTCACACACTCCTAGAAACATGAAGTAATTTTCTATCTCTTTGAGATAAACACAGGCAAAGAAAAACCCTAAATTCATGCATCATGAAGCACCTCTGATGATGATAAGATTTGCATCACTCATGAAAATAGGTTATATTTTTCAAAATATTTGCATAGTACATGTGTGGCTGATAAAAAATTGATATAATTGTCCTTATTTTTTGGCTGCATAGTCCTCTTTAGTGAAACAATTAAGTAAGCATCCTCGTCCAAGTACAAGGTAAATAATGCAGCTGTTTTCCTGGGACCTGATTGATTGTACCCACATTTTTGACCATGTTGCTCATCTTCTGCTCTATGTGAACAACAGGAAAAGAATGAATTAAAATTTAATGGCAATCTGAATTTTAGTCTTTTAAATTTTAAAGTGTTTGACTTTGTAGCCACAATATTATTTTAATAAAATCTCTTTATGTGTAACCACCTGTGTTAAATCCATCATGTGGAACCACAGTAAGTTTCATATGGATCATTAGTAGAGCTGGAACTTAGATATGTTTGTGCAAACCTTTACCATTTGAGCTAACTGACCTTAACAATAGGCAGCTATACTTTATTACAACCAGCCTCTAAAGGCAAAATAAGACAACCACTTTGCAAAGGGATTTCATGACTATTTGCTGACACCTGAGGAATGATGGAACTTGGGAAGCTGTGTCCTGGTACTGTAAGTGCCTAATGGCTATAGACCCTCTGCTTTAATACTCTGAAGTCTGTCTCCTGTATTTGGAAAGGAACTCCCCATCAGCCCAGCTCAGCCTTTAGTAGGATGTGCTCAGTATGGATGAAATGATCAACAAATTTATGTACTAATCTCTAATATGTACTGAGTATACACAGATAGCCATTGTAGGCTTTATGTTGTCAGGTTATTTTCCACCTTACAAGAAAAAATTACCTAGGAAACATTAAAAAAATTCTTTCTACCAGGGCTACTCTAAGATTCGGTGTGCAGTTCTGAAGTGTCAGGGTACTGAATGTTCTACGGACAAGTGTAAGAATTTTTTATCATTGACAAAACAATATCATTGTCTGTAAGTTATTAATCAGAAAAGACAGAGATATCTATGTTAACATTGTAAAATGGTTCAGCCTGAGGTGCAATAGCACAGAAAATTTAAGTTCAAATGACTAGTTTGGCAGTTACAAGCAACTAAACCAAGGCCTCATAACATCAAGTGTTAGGTAACTAACACTGTTTAACTAGATCTTGACAAATGCAAAACCTTCCCAGTAGGATCTGAGAGTGTAATAGGGAGGATGCATGCACATAGATACATGGGACTCAGAAAGCACAACTGATTAAAAACAACCCTGACAGAAATCAGTTTCACTGCCAGTATTTAGGGAAATCAATAAACAAACTAAGCAGACTAATTGTTGCAAAATAATATTTTAAAGGGCTTTTGGATTCAGTATAATAGATTTTGTTAGCAAGGGTGTTCCAAACAGAAAAATTTATCTTGATCATCTCCTTTCAGCATTTTTAGTCACTATAAACTAACATTTCTGAAGACCTTTGTGTGAAACATAGTCTCATAACAAAACAATTTACTAATTTTGGTAGTTGGCTGGAAACAAACCCACATATGGCAAGTGTAAAATGGAATCATTTTATCTTCTCATTTCTATCAGTTTCTATCTTCTCTAGTTCACTAGCATTTATGTAGTGCTGTTTTTCATTAAGTATTTTATTGTCAATTTATTCAAAGACACTAAAATAACTGAATTTAAAAAATAGAAATAGTGGCAGCTTCTTTTTTATATAAAAAGCTAACTGGAATCTCTGTTGCAGTATATGGTGTTACTACCCATATTAGATGAGATTTTCAAAAGTTTTAAATTTCGAACAAAATACTGATTTGTGTTCTATCTTAGATCAGAAGTTCTAATTTAATATAGCTACCATATATCCCCAGTAATTAGAAGTATAATTAATTTTCTAGCTGTATCAACATTGGACTACTACATCAGAAATGGAAGATCTGCCAACTAATGTGATATTTGTTTGAAGAGGAAGAACTGGACTTCCTGATAGATTTACTGATATTTTTGAGAAGTACCAGACTTAATCTGGGACTTTATAGTTTACCTGACCCAGGCAAGAGCATAGTTTACGAGACTATGGTAAAATTAGAGATGCCCTATTCTATTTTGTGTGTATCTGTATACCAGGAACCCCTGTTTCATGCTGGCCTCCTCATCCCTCAACCATCTTTACAAAATGCAAACTTCATGCCAAGGCTTTCTGCTAAAGGGGAAGCTAGTAGGTCTTGGGGCCAGAAAAACTTTCTCTGATTTATAGGCAAACAGTAAAGATTCATCTTGTGCTAGACATTATCAAGTTTCAGGTCTCCAGAGACATTCTGACAAATTTTCTGGCCTTGCAAGTGCAGATGCTTCCTTGTAAAACTTGGTCTCTTGCTGGTGGACAGTGAGAAGCAGGAATTGATGAGAGGATAAATTGCAAAATGTAAAGGTATTTCTGTCCCTTTTCATTATGTTGGTAAGTCTCTACATGACTCCCTCCCAAACTTTCTGCTATATTTGTATTAGTACCCAAATCCTCAATTATTTTTTTGCTGAGGATAAATAGTTTATTTCTTTCTTTGGGCTTTTTTGGAAAGTAATGAGCTAATTGTAAAATGGATACTGCCCTACAATAATGTGGCCTCTTATATTTTTCAGAATTTTTAGGTGCTGGCACTTTCTTTATGTTATGTTCCACTCACTTTCCTGGGCTTTGTGTTTGTGCCAAAATAGGTATCTTGTGTAGAGGGAGAAACTCTCTACAGTGCCCAGAAGGACACTGCATTGACAGGAGAAAAGCTTTTCTAGCATATCAGGAGGGAGCTCCCACCAAATACACATAATACAGTGACTGGAAAATCACATTTATTAGCCTTGGCTTCCTTTTAGGGGCTGGAGCCCATGGATATTCCTGAGGAATGAGACATCACTCGTGGCAGGCTGAAGGGTTGGGTCATGGGGGAAATCAAGGATTGAAAAGAGTGGCTACAAGAAATGGGAAGGAGAAATGATTGCTGGCGGTGGCCATTTACTCACATATTTGCATTTTTGAGCATACTGCGAATTCTGTTGCAAAATAAACTCTAACTTGTCTCCCCATTAGGAAACTAGACACACTGCCTATCCTGATGCTTTTGAGATGTTGCTAGGTAGGACTCTGTTTGCAGCATCCATTCAGAATGGAAAGGCTCTCATGGGCCCCAGTACAGAAGTTTTGCAGGACACGGTAACCTTGAGGAGTTGATCGAAAGCTCATTTATTCTCTACCCATCAGGAGTTTAGTGCTTGATGAAATACTCATGTTTGCCTCCCTGTCTGGTAGGACAGCATGACCAGGAGAGCACAAGATAGATAACACTGATCAAACTGTAATCAATATCCTAATGCAGAAAATACAGGAATCTCATGTTCAGTGCTTACATTGTGTCATGATGTCCTTGTACGCTTCCTTGTACTCAGCAAGGTTCTATAGGTCAGGAAGTGAAATATTTTCTGAAGAACTTTGTTGAAGGCTCTGTGCACCAGATACAATTAGCTAATCCCTTGGCCCCTTTCCCTCTGAGCATACTTTCTGGTAACTCTCTTATGATCTTGTGTTGGTTTTGCACGACCTGGTTTCTGGTAGCAGGGTGTGGGCCACAGAGGTGGCTCCTGTGCTGCTGGAAGCTTCCACTGTGTCTGGTAGAGCCATTCCCTGATGGCTCTGAAGATGGACATACCTCTGGCCAAGGCTGGGCCAATTAGAGATGATGGTAATGCCGCCGTGATTTGATTTAAGAAGAAATCAAAAAAAAACTAGTGGCACAGTTTTAATTCCAGCCAGACAAGAGGAGGAGGTGAGAATATGTGAGGGAAACAACATGGAGACACCAAGGTCAGTGAAGGAGGGGGAGGAGGTGCTCCAGGCTCTGGAAACAAGATTCCTCTACAGGCTGTGGTGATGACCATGGTGAAGCAGCTGTGCCCCTGCCATGGGGATGCATAGGGGATACAGAGATCCACACACAGCCCGTGGGGATCCATGGGGATGCAGAGATCCACCCGTAGCCCTTGGGGGAGGGGCCCATGCCAGAGCGGGTGGATGCCTGGAGGAGGCTGTGATCCCATGGAAGACCCTGTGGAGAGAGAGGCCCCTGCTTCTGGGCTGGAGCAGCCTGTCCTTGGAGGACTGCACCCTGTGGAGGAGTGACCCATGCCACAGCAGTTTTGGGAGGACTGTCTACCCGTGGGAGGGACTCATATTGCAGCAGTTTTGGGAGAACTGCTGCTCATGAGATTGAGCCCATGTTGGAAAAGTTCACAGAGAGCTGTCTCCCCTGGGAGGGACCCCATGGTCTCACAGGAGAAGGACTCCTCTCCTGAGTGGTGGAAGCAAACCTTGGGTGACAAAGTGACAAAGACCTGCACCCCCTGTTTCCCTGTGCTGTGGTAGGAAGGAGGAAGGGGTTGCAGGAAGAAAATGTGTTTTTAAGGGTTTGTCTTACTTCTCATTATCTTCCTCTGTTTTTGTTAGTAATAAACTCACTCTGTATCTCTAAGTTGACCTTGTTTTGCCCTTGCAGCGTTTTCTCCTGGTCCTTATTTCAACTCATGCCTTTGTTAAATTTTTCTCTTGTCTGTCCAGCTACAACAGGGGAGGGAGCAGCTTTCATGGCTGCCTGGTGTTTGGCCAGTGTCAAACCACAACAGATTTTAGAGCAACATCATTTGAGTATGGTGGACCTGAGCACATCTGAGCTGGCCAGATGACAATTAATTTTTCTGTCACTGCAAAGCCGGTTGCAAGAGTCAGGACTGCCCAGGCTTTGTGAACAGATCTCTGTGCTTATGAACATGAGATAAAACCCATCATCGTGCTGGGCAGGCTCCAACTGTTTGCACAGAGTGACTCCTTATCTAAAGTGATGGAGTCACTGTCTATCCTCTCTCTGTAGAATGTGAAGCAGTCCTCCCGTGCATGCTCATCTTCTCCCATTCTCTATTTCCTGAAGAGATGTGTATTTGATAGGCATCTGCCTAGATGATAAGTAGCAGAGGTATTCTATTCTGAACAGAACAGTCTCCCCTTGTCTAAGGCGAGGGAGGGTCCCAAACTCCAGTCATTGAGAACCCTTGTGTCCCATCCTACTGTGTCTGAGTTAGTTCCTCAAAGTCTGATCCCATCCAAAGTGTTAGCAGCAGAAGCAGAAGTTGCAGCAAGAGGCACCATGTGTATGTATCAAATTTGCAAAGCAGAAGATGGACAATGCTGGCTGAAGCCCTGTTTGGTTCCACACAGGCTATGTGGCAAAACTGAGTCAGAGTGGAACACCTGCTACAGGAACTGGTGCTACTGGGAGGCAGAGCCAGAGCATAGCTCTTGTGCTGTTGTTCTTACCTGCTTATTCAGTGTATGCTCAGAGAGTGTGGACACATCTTGCCTTCTCAAAAGGTCCTCAGATTGGAATAGTGTGTGCAATCCATATCACATGCCGAAGTATATAAAATGACATGTCTAAAAAGGATGCAATGAGAGTATGTGTTTTCCCAGTGTAGCCATTGTTATGATAAAGGCTCATAATTACAAGTGGTGAAAATATATTACTGCATATATGTGTCTCTATGTGTTTGCTTGTGAGAGACAAACTGAGTGGTATTCAATGTCTAAATTATTAAAAATATTTAATGCCATAATAAGATATAGGAGTAGGAATTTGTGTGAATTGGGAAAAAAGAATACATGCTAAGGTTTTAGGATGTAATCTTAGCTGACACAGAATAGGTGACATTCATTTTTCTCCTCTTTTGTGTGCTAGAGATTTTCTGATGGTAAAGGGAGATCTTTTAAAGAAAGTCCTTCTTTATTCTAGCCAAAACTTATCATCCTTAATGCATAACATTGAAAACCACACATATTTGTATGTCAAAAAAATACAAAAGCAAAAATTACAGCAAACTCTGAAGTAAAAGCACATATTTCATAAGTCTTAAATACTCTGCATTTAAATAGGAAAAAGAAGGAATTGGTGTAGAATGTTGTTGAACCTATTAGAAAAATATCACTACTTATTTTTTAAGGTATGCACAGAGATTCCCCATCCATAATGTTATGAATCTTTTTATCTTTAAATACATCTTACTTAGGTCTATATTCAGAGAAACATTTTAATACAGACATGCAGTTATTTATAGTTATTCAACTGCCTGTGATTCGATTGGGTCATAGAGGAGCAAAATGCTCACCAGAGCACTATTTATGGAAAGGACTTGGGAAACCATAACTTCCTGCATTACATAAACTTTCTGAGTCAAAAAACTAGAAACTGAGATAGATTTGGCTCATGTTCCTTCAGTATACAAAGTCTGCTAATGTGCAGCAATTGGCACAGAAAGGCTGACTCAAATGAAGGCACTGCAAGGGGCCATCACAACTGCATCTCATGTAAGTGCAGGAGCGATGATGGAGTAGCCCAGGAAATAGGACCTGCACTGCTGACTCCTGACTAGTTGCAGCAGAGAGACAGCCTGGGACTGACTGGTTGTCATCATCTGAGCAGCAAGTGTTGTTTTGGCTGGAAAACGAGCTATCCATATTCTGGAAAGTTCCCTTCCTACTGTTCTATAAGCCCTGTGGAGTTTTGCCAGCAGGAGCTGTGCTGTGCAGACTGAGAAATTCCTCCTCTTTTTCTTTTGTTTAAATAGAGTAGGAATTAAGGTAGATTCAAAGTGGATCAACCTGCAAAACTGTTAAATCTGTGTGAAACCAACAACCTGGCAGTCAACTGGCCATGGATGTAGCTCCAGTAGATCCAATGGTATGCTGATGGAAGTCAGGTTATTAATTCTTTCTGTCTGGGACAAAATCCAACATGCTTTATTTTCTGCTTTCTTCAAGCTCTTTCCTGAAATTCCAGTAACAATTTGAAGTAGCTTTCTTCATGTCTTAGCCTAAGCTTGTGCACTGTTGCTTGATGCCCCAGGAGATGATAAACTTGTAGGAAGCCTGTGATTCAAATGTACATACCTGTGAGTAAGACCCCTCTGAGGTCCTGCACAGTGCTTAAATACAGCTGCTGTAGTTTTGCTCAAGAAGAGCAGAAGGAGCTGAAGAAGGTTAAAGCTGAAATGGTATTAGTGAGTCTTCACAGAGTGGACAGAAAAGGATACTGTGCAAGCAGAATTTTCTTCTGACTCAGCCTACAGAGTTGATCTAGCTCATTAAAAACATGCATTACATTTTAAGTGTAGCAAAGCCCATTTCTGCATTCTTGGGTGCTTTTGTTAAGTCCAAAGGGCAAAGTTGCTTCAGCACAGTCCATTGTTTGTTTTGGAATCTCAAAGATTAAAGATGTCTGTAAGTGTTGGTAATTCTCAGGGTTATTGTTAAATATTTCCTTTTATTATCTGTATCATAGCAGCTACAGTTTACTAAAAAAAAAAAAAAAAGTGAGTTCTCAAGTGCACCCTTACCGTTTCCTGTCTCTGAGCACAGGAATGTTCTGTGCGTGAGGAGACTCCGACTCACACATCCCAGGAGAGCGGCCTGACCACCAGATTGCAAGCTGTTTTGGAGGCAGGCAGTCTCCACCCTTCCTATTGAAACTGTGCCATGCTGCAGAAAATAATTTAAGTTCATTGGTTCAGAGAAAGAGAAGGGGGGTCACAAGGAGTAAAGAAAGCGTAAGAGAAAGCATGACTGTACTGGTTAAGGCACCCATCTGACAGATAAAGCCTTAGATTCCCTTCCTAGCCTGCTTCTTAAATATTTCATGTAAATAGTCACTGGATAAAATGCAGAAACAGATGTTTTGAATACTGCCTGATTTTTCCCATGCTCTATATAGGAAATCTAAACACAGTACAAGAGGTTCTGAATTCCTCTCTAGGAACCCAGTACCTTTCACTTTGGCACTGTGGGGCTGAAGTTCTAAGTAACTAATTCCCATATTGGACCTGATCCTCAGTCTATAACCTCAGAAGTCTATTTCAGAGATTCATAGTCTCCATCATATTTCCCTTCCCAGTGTATTTGGCACTGATAGGTTTTTTTTTGTATTCCTTCTTACAAGAGCTCCATTATTCCTTTGGCTCTTCTGGATAGCTTTAAAATGAAAAGCTTCAAAAATCAGGCCAGACTTTATCTTTGACTTGGAGACATTTTTGTTTTGACCTGTTACAGAATGCAGCCATTTTCCAGTTACAGAAGCTTGACTATGCCTGTTTTCAGATAACAAGCTAGATTGGAGTTGTTTTTCTAATCAAAAACGTTTGTGATACAGTTTGGTATTTTATGCATTTCCCTCAAACACTGCCTGGATTGGAATAAATACACACCCTTACAGATGAAGCTTTGGGTTATATTTGGAGAAAAACTGACTTTGAAAAATGTTTGAGGAAAATCACAGGAGTCCTTCCCCCCTCCACCCATTCCCCACCTGCCTTTTTTTTCAACTAGAACATTCATGTAAGCAATTTGAGCAATATGATTGGCTTTTTGAGTGTTCAGTTTCTGACCTAAACTTCTACAGTTTTGCAGTGATTTCCTTAAACTTAACTGGGAAGGGAAGGGATCCCTAGGAAGGTATATATGTACAGTTCTTCATGACCAGAGGTGTCTCACTGGCATTTGGAAGTGGGCTGTGCTGGTGACATATGAGTTGCAGGAGAGCAGTGAGGGTCAGAAATGGCAGACTGATTTTCCAATACACTTATTTAAGAAATGAGGTTTTATTTCTGATGAATCAAGGAATGGATGAAATTTTTTAAAAGTATTTATAATTTGGATTGTGAATCAATAACATTGAATTGTATGTGTAGAGGTCTGCCTTTCTCAGGTCTCTAAATACCTTAACTGTTCTGTTTTTAACAGAGGGAAAACAGTGTAGACTAGTGTTGTGAGTTACCCAGTTTGTTGGTTTCATCTGCTTTCTGGTGGACATCTGTGTGTATCTGGCATGTTTGTAGGCAAGAAGGGTTCTAGGTGAGATTAGTAAATGGGAACTGACAATAAGACCAAATGTTTCAACTTACAGGAATGTTTAATAGGAATTTCAATATAACACAAACACTTTTGGACCTAGTTTTCTCAGGAAGCTTTGGCAAAGAGCATTCAGTGCCCTTCAGAATCACCATGCCTTGATAAAGCGGCCTGAAATGTGTGCTGCCAGCTTTGAGCAGGGTTATTCTTTGCTGGCCCAGTGCTGTAAGGTGCCTCATCACACTCTTTGTTTGAATATTTCTAGTGCTGGTGACACTAGAGGTGGTGACAGATGTTTCATTGAGTTGTAGAAAGTGAGCTTGGGCTGGTGCTTCAGGAAGCATTTTTGAGGTGATGAGAAGAGCTACTAGCACAGGAAAAATTTGCTATAGAAGAGTTTTCTGTAGTCCAGAGTGTTCTCTCTTTTGGCCAGGCCACAGCATCTCATCTGATCACTGGGCTTGCCAAGACACAGAGGAAAGAATTTGCCTTCAGTGGTTCACAAATTACACAGGTGCCAGTATGTCCTTTCCAGTCCCTGTTCTGGAAGCAACTCTTCCATCTCCAGTTACATATGAGCACTCTAACATGCTTTATTACTTTCTCAAGCTGCAGCTTATTTCCCAGGTTCATTTGTATAATTTTCCTGGGTTGAACCCGGTTCCAAGCATAATAGTATGCTGGTTTTAGCCCCATTCAGCATTCAGTTTGAGAAGAAATTATAGGCATAGGCAGTGGAAGAGGACAGCCTGGGCCTTGTTTTGGTTACAAGATCTAGGCAAACTGAATATTTTTTTGAACACTTGCACAATAAAAAGTATAACTAGGGAAAGGTAACTCACAACAGATGTGTTCCTGAGGTCTGAAATCCTGTCAGAGGGAA
>VWYI01012884.1:169059-182210 GCA_013399455.1 Anthoscopus minutus | reverse complement strand
GGAAGGAATGTTTCCAGGTGCATTTCAAAGCCTCTGTTGTCACATATGTATGGTGAAACTCTAAATGGAGATTTAAAGATGCCTAGGGTCAGGAATAAATGGCACCCAGAATATTTTTGTTTTCCACTATATACAGGGATGCAAGAGAAGCATTATTTATGGCTGTACCAGGTAGACAGAGTTTGATGTTATTTCATCCCAAAATATAAAACTAAATCATGATCTGAATAAACACAGTTATTCTGGAGGAGTAGACAGTAGCTGTATCACTGCACAAGAGGTTTACACTATAAAACAGGACAGACACCAAAAATCTCCCCTTATCCTGCACAAACACAGTTTAAGAACAGAATATAGTTAACTAGCTTTGAATTTTAGAGATATACTATATTAAGTACTTCCAGACTGTGGGAAATGTCCTGGGAACGTTAAAAAGATCACATGTCCAATTGGTAATTTTATTTCTCATTCAAAGGGTTCCATATCCAACAGCATGGGCACAACTTTATGATGAAGTGATGAATTTTAACAAGCCTTTCTGGATTCCACGTTTGCCTTGGTCTTTTATCAAAGGGCTCAGCAGAGTTTATGCTACTTAACTGTGAACAGTAATAGTAGCAAATGAAGGAGATAGTGAAGATTTATATAGCTTTGTATTTAATATGGGGAGTTTCTAGAAGGAGTCTGTAAGTAGGGACTGTTGCCCAGGCTCCAAGCTTTGGCCAAGCAGTTCTTGGCAGGCTTCAGACAGGATGGTGAAAATGCAGCTTTAAGCCATCCTTACATCATCCTAGGGCTGTCTCCCTGCCAGTGTTGTCCCTCATGTAAACTGTAACACCAGCAGAGCTACTGAATTTTGCAGGGGCTACCAGTCTACCCTCTGGTAACTGGGAATCCATGAGAAATAGGCTTGGCCCAGCCATTTCTAAGCTGTATGCCTTTCACAAGCACTCAGGAAAGGAAGAGCCATTGCAGTCTCTGCAGTGGCTACAAACCAGCTGAGGCTTTGTCATATCTGCACTGGCTGATGCGCAAGTAGCTGGCTGAGCTGCCTCACAGACTCCATTGCAGTGATAATGTGGCAAAAAACCAGCTTTCAGTGTCTGGAGGATCTGGCCCGCATGCCTGTGTGTGCATATGCAGATGCAGATGTATGTGATGTCAGTGAATGTCCCCTGCTCCCTGCAAAGGTCACTTTGTCTGAGATTTTTCATTTGCTTCAGAATAAAGCAGCCTGGAGAATGTAATGAAGGAAATGATGTCTGAAATTTGTTTCCTAACATCCATGAATTGCAGCACTGCGCTAGGGGAAAGCATTCAAATCCCTCTCTGCCCTCTTGGATAGAATTCTGTTTGTAGCTCTGTAATAATCAGCAGACATCAGTGTCTGCTACAACTGAGTATTTTTGGTATCTAATTGGCACTTAGATACTAATGTGATAGGAGCTTTAGAAATAGCTAAAGCAGATAAATATTGCTTCTTTCCCTGTGTGTATGTCTGTATCGTCTGTGTGAAGCTGTGTATTAATGTGAAGAAATTCCCTGTTGATTTTAATGGAATGCATCTCTCTGTAGAGAATCTGCTTCTTTCAAAGCTGCAGTGATGTATAGAAGGGATAATTTTTTTGTGTGCTGTGAGCATCTAGAACAAATTCCCGAAGTATTATATGTGCAGAAACTGTGAATGCTCCCAGCTTGCAAATGAAGTCAAACCCTTATTAATGTTTACAGTAAAACAGCTGTTCTCAGCATTTCTCCCTGAGCTCCAGCTACTTTAGCTCTACCATACTCAGCCTTACATCATAGCAGCTGCAATAATAAGAGGCTGAAAGAGGTCAGAAGCAGCCAGTCCTGCTAAACCACACCTTTGTTTAAGAGAGATTTTGGATTGTAAAATATCTCAATTGCTAGATTTTTCAGCCTGACTGGACTCCATGCATGGGCTGGGTCTTCAAAGACCTAGCTCACCAAAAGCACATAGGCGCTGGAGAGTAAAGCAGAACACAGGCTCTTTATACATTATCCTGGGAAACTTTCTGTAGATCCAGACTGGGAAATGTTCCAAGGCTTCACAGAACTAAAGATAACAGTAATAAAAAATTGGACTGGAGCACACTGACTTCTAAATGAAGTGGCTGAGCCTAGTACAATTGCATGGCAAAGCCGTCATAATTTGTGCAGCAAGACTTTACTAATTTACACAAATAAAAGTAAGATCACTACAGATTACTGAAGTTTAATAATTAGCAGGTATGTAAACAAACAACATTCTAGGAAAAGAAAAGAGCATCAGCATGTAGGTTGTTTTCAAAATTATAATTTCTTTGTAAATATTTATGATTGCTCAAATAATAAATGGTACTGTTTCATAAAAATAATTAGGTGTTAGCAGAATGTAAAATAGGCAGTCTTCTTTTCAGAAAAGAGACGGCATAATTTTTGTGCTAAGTATGAAGTGTATGGTCTATTGAGTTTCTGCAGTGTCTACATTGTAGAAATACATGAATAAATAGGAATTTAAATGAAATTTAAGAACATTTTAACATTAGATGTCCTACATGTGATTTACTGAAACCTTTTCTGTTGAGTAGCAGAGATAGGTGAGTTTTAGCACAGAAGAGAAAATGTGTTCATTGCTGCTTTATTGCATTACATAGGAATTGTATAAAATAAGCCATTTTTATTTTACTGACAATAGAAATTTGAAAATCAAAGTAAGAAGAAGATAGGATTCGTAAAGTTGAAAAAATTCCAAATAGAGTTTTAGGGACAAGGCATTATTTTAACAGCATTTTCACAGTTAAAAATTGAGTGTGAGCATTGCATTCACATTACAAATACCACCTGTGACCCCAACTTTTACTAGTCTTGGGATTCACAATGTGATGTCACAGACTGTCAGATGATGTCACTGATGGCCTAAATCACAGCAATAGACTGGGATAGAGGTCCTGTTGCAGCTGGACTGCTTACTGAGTTTAGCAGATTCCACAGCATGTTGCCATCAAAAGGACTTAGTAAGAAATCCCAAATGTGCTTTACAGTAAAAGAGAAGAAGAAGTAAGCAAAAGAGGCCACACAGAAGAATTTGTAGCTTTCATTGATACAGGTACTTCCAGTTGATACAGATAATTTTAATTCAGAGGGACTGCAGATTCCATTGATACATTGTAAAGACAGTGTAAAGTGGAAATTACTGTGTCAAAATTGTAATAAATTAGACCATAGTTTCAGTAATGATGGTGAATTACTTTCCTTGAAGTAATTCTTTGAGATTCTTATGATTTCATGTTGTAGTTGTATGAGGTATTGACAATAAAATACATACCCTTTCTTGAAGAGTATAGAGGGTAAATGTACAAGGACTATGGAAGGTAGTAATATGAGATGTAATATTCAAGCAAATTATTCTGTAACATAGGTACAAATGGTACTCCATGCTTTAGACCAGTACTGTCTGGGGAAGAACCAAAGAACTCTGGCCCCAAAAAAAGCAATTTTATGTACCTTCATAGATGTATATTATATACATTATATATTATATATGTACTTACTATAATATGTGCATATGTATTTTGTATACATAATATAATGCTGAGGCTTTTAAAATATGCACGTATCAATGACATAAACCTTTTGTAACTACACACTTGAGCTAAATATTACTTAGCTGTGTGCATTTTTCTTTGAGTTTCACTGGTGCATTCAAAGCATGATCAGTTTGTTTCTTTTGGCATAAATTGTCACCTGAACCCCTGAATAAAAATATTGCTTCTACTCTGTCATGTAGAGAGAATATATTCTGACTCTTGCTCTAGGTACAAATGTGTCTGTCACATTTGAAAAGGCAACAGTAAAATGCATGTTTCTGCTGTCAGAAATGCAGCAGTTAAACCCTAAATAATATCTATAAGATTAAGATCCAAGTACTTCACAAGAAATCTATATGCAGTTATCTTTCCACATTTCCTCTCTATGCCCTGTCATAAACTATGGAAGATAATTTAAGGAGAGCTCTAGTATATATGTTCATTATCTCCATTTTCAGGTAAGTGGAGAAAACAACTTCACCCTTGCAGATTAGAAGTAAAATAGTACACATTCCTCTATGCTAAATGAATGAAAAAACCAGGATTGAGCCAGAATGGGGGCAGAGGGAGACAGACGGGAGGGTTTTTGAAAAGAGTTTTCTGAATAATCAGGAAATCCAGTGAGACAAACAGAATGTGTAGAGAACAAGCCAGAATTATCAAATTACCATGACAACCATAGGCAAGAACCCAGAGAGAATCAGGTAAAGATATTACAGTAGAATTACAATTAACTTCACTTTTCTTTATTTTTCTGAAAAAAATAATAATCCCAAGCAATCAGGAAGAAATACTTCATTTGGCCCAGTTCATTGTGGTGCAAAGGCTTGTGAAATACAGCCTTGTTTGTAATTTTGAAATCGCTTTGTAAACGTATACAAGTAGCTTTTATCTTGATTTGAATATGCTAATTGTTTTAACCATCAGGATTTTATGTCAGATACAAAACTCAGAATCACATATGCTTTAATTTGCTTGAAAATATAAGATAAAAGAGAATTCAGAAAAGGTAGAGGGGGTGTGTGAGTATGTGTGTGTACACACACTTATAGTGTGTATTTCTCTGTTACTCCTTAAAAATACTCTCTTGTATGTTTTTCAAATGGCTACTTTCTTCATTCAAATTTTTGATTAACATGTTCACAACCAAAAAGCTTTAAAACTGAATACAGTAATAAAATAAGTAAAACCAAAGTGGAGTGAAAGTCAAATAAGTAACAGTGGTGGTGTCTACTTAAAAAAGCTACAGGTTAACCAGCAGGTAGTTAACCAGATTATCTGTTGAATATGGCTTTGAAATTCTGTTTTAATGTTTCATTTCATATACCAGTGTTCGCATATATTGGAAAGATACAAGTATACAGTTCTGAAAGGCATAGTCCCATGTTTAGAGAAGGAAGGGAGGATTTGTTCATATAGGGAGTGGTTGACTTTTCCCCAGGTTTGAACAAAGCTCTCAGACTGTTAACACTTGAGTAGACAAACAAAATCCCCCAGTGCTTTCTCTTTCCTGATTTGTGCCACTATCTGAATGCATATGGCATTTTACATGTGCCTGTAAACATAGGTGCATGCCCATATTGATATTTTTAAATGCTGCCCTGAAGTTTGCTGCGTGGTCAGGGAGAGCAGTGATGTGCTCCATTGTTCCCTGCTATGATGTCATGCTCAGACTTTGCCTTGGTTAAAGAGAATTCAGTTTACTGGACTGCAGCAAAATGTCTTTAGGGAAGACAAATCTATTGCTGTAGCAGAGATGGAAAGAAATAACATGGGGGGAAAAAAAGGCAATGTAGGGAAATGAGTATAAATTCTGACTAAAATATTTGCTGCCTATATTTTTCTCTACACCTTTACAGATGTAGATATGCACACTCATCTGTACACACGCTTAAACCATGCATAGCTCAGGGGTGTGTTTATTTTAATCTTGGGAAGTAGGACAAGCTCAAATTCACTCTCAGGACTTGCATCATCATAAGATTGCTGTTAAACATGCAGTTTTATATCACACTTTTCATTCTTTTTACACTACTCGTGGAGTGCACAGAATGGGTCGAATCCTGCTAGCTGTCCACTGATGTTAAGGAGAGCTAAAGACATCGGGCATGCTACAAAATCCAGTGATAAATTAATTCATTTCCACAGCATCTGAAAACTCTGTGTGGGGATAGTGAGGGGAAGATAGAGAATGGCCTTTTAATTATGTTGGGGATCCTGAGTTAGAAGAGAAATCTGAAGGGACTGAGTGGGGAGAAGGAGGTCTGTCCTCCTCACTTCGTCCCTTCTTCCCGCCCTCCTGGCCTTCAAAAAAACCAAACCAAACCAAACCAAAAATCCCTGTGGCCAGTCCTTTCCGAATAGGGACAGTTGGCAGGTATGTGTTAATCTTCCCAGCACTTCAGAAGAGCCATGCACAGAGGCTCACCCTGTCTTTGCAAATCAGCGCTTCCTGTCCTTCAAGAGTTAACCTTCTCTGGAACATTTATTTTCTCAAAGAGAGAGAGAGGAAAAAAGACAACCTCACACACACACGAAAAAAACCAACCCAACAAAAAACCCCCAAACCCGAAAAACCCCCAAACCCAAACCTGCAGAGCTGAGAGGCTGCAGATCACAAGGCCATTCTGATAGCCTCCTGTCCCCATGGCAACAGCAACGGCATTTATCAGTTCCTTATGAGAGCAGGCACAGCAAATCTGCATTGCACATGGCAGCCTTCCAGCCTTTCAAATGAAAGAGCACTTTGAACTGCTGCCAAGTTCTGCAAAGGAGCAGAGCTGTCAGGACTGCTTAATACTGGCAGTTTGTACTTGGGAGCCTTTCAGTTCCCAGAATCCTTCAGCATGGCAGCCTGCCAGGTACTTAGCGGAAGCTAAAAACTAACCCCCAGACCATTCACTGCAGTGTACTCAAAATTTTCCACATGTACCATGTCACAAATGCAGACTGTACAATGAAAGCAAACGCCTTCTGCTTGGGATTCTGATTTTATTAATAATCTAGCAAAAAGCAATCAGAGATCAACTGGCTGACAGCACTACGATATAGCCACTGTTTATAACTTGGGGTGTGTATGTCAAATGTGTATTTCATCCCTTAGAAATAGAATTAGCTTAGACAACAGGGGCTGCACAGCCCTAAATCTACATGCAGTACCTGAATGTGGGGCGATTGGTGTTAGGAGAAGGGAAAGGGTGGTTATTTACAGTGCAGTATTTTTTAGCAGTCATTATCAAATGCGCAGCAGTGAGATATGAAACAGAAAAATAAGGCAGTATTGCTAGCTGGTAACTATTTTTTGCCCTTACCCTCTGCATTTTGATGACATTGTGAGAATCTCAGAATGTGACTGATGAGTGTAGCAGAGATACATGGCTCTTGGTGGGTTTCCTTTCAGTGGAGAGTTTTCATGTGAACTTTTTATTGTTTTGCATTACCCAAAGCACAAGGGCTTCTATTGGCAGAGGAAACAAATTGGCACAGTTCTGCTTTTTTTTTTTTGTTTTTAATCTACACTGAGATCAAGGGTAAGGGCTTCATTTTCCAGCACTAGTCATAAGCCTTTAGCACAAATAGAATGAAAATTGTCTGTCGCTCAGGCAGTTGGACAGGGTTCAGGAAAACTATGTCTGGCACTAATTCCAAAGGGAGGAAGGTTTGGTTCAATCCAGCATCATTAATTTCAGTAAATTGTTTTCACTAGTCTATATCCCACTAGTCTATATCCCACTGTTCAAGAGCTGTTTATTATCTTTTACTAAATAATCTCTTTTGGAGAACAGAGTAATGAAAAATACCTGATATTACTTACATACATATGTATACTCTCACATGTACGTATACACATAAATATAGTATGTGAGGATGTATTCTCATTTTTTTACTTTTCTGTTTTTCTAAACAATTGCTTGCTTCTTACCTTGCCTTCCCATTACAAAACACGTTTATAATGCCAAATATAAAATAGTAAAAATAGCCCAGAAGGCAAAAGAGAGAGAGAGATGAAAAAACCCTGGAGCAAAGACAATCTCCACAAATTTGTGAGTTTCACCAAAAAAACACAAGGAAATGTAGAGCCTCTTTTTCAGCTTGCAGCTATCTTTGGCTGCTGCTTGAAGATTTGACTTAATTCACCCGGGCAGTAGTGTCTAAAAGTAATACACCAAGACAGTTAATTTTGGCACTTAGTCTCCCTTAGGAATTTTACCAACAGTCTTTGTAAAGAAAGTAAATGATCTTTTTTTCCTCTTGGTTTCTCCCCATAGGTCATCTTGATATATGCTAATAAAAGAAACTGCCCCCACCTCCCCTTCTATTCTCACCATTATCCTCTGTTCATATCATCCTGCTTTCAATAACAATATTAATCAGCATTTGTAACATGGTCTTGGAGAAAAAGTGGGTTTAGTCTTTTCAGATGGCCTAGTTAGAGAGGAAAAGGAGGTTATGCTGAGTGAAATAAGATAGTGTAAGGTTCCTTTTCTCTTTTCCTTTCTTTCTTTTCTTTTCTTTTCTTTTCTTTTCTTTTCTTTTCTTTTCTTCTTTTCTTTTCCCTTTCCCTTTCCCTTTTCTTCCCCCCTTTCCCACCTCTCTCATTTTTTGGAAAACACAGAAAAGTCTTGTTCAGTTCTCAAGTGTTATTAATCACTGGTGGAGGCCAAAAACAGGGATATTTTTCTTGGCAGCACGTTTTGATAAACAATCTGTGTATGGGGTGAAGGGAGGGAGAAGCCTGTCTTGCTGGTAACTAAGCTAATGTTTGGCAGATTCTTGACTGTCACGAAAGTGCAAGTGGCTCTCAGTGGGAATAGCCTTAAAAAATGTACCGATTCAGTTGGATCATTGTTGTTGATTGTTTACTACGTCCACAGGATGTAAGATGAAAACAGTCCAGGAAAAAGCAAAAATAACAACAGTGGAGGCTCCAGCTCTGCATATCCCAGCCTAAAACACACTGCCCAGTCGCTAGTCCCTTGCAGAGTGAGCATAATTAATTATAGGTGTCTTATTTTGCACTGTAAGATTTGGCAAAGGTTAATGTATGGAAATCTAGGCTCCCAGGCAGCTTTTTAAACCTTAAAGACAGCTGTAGAGGAAAGTCAGTGTGGGGTGGGTGTCAAAGAGGGACCCCTCAGTGCTTCCCGGGGCAGAAGCGAGAGGCTGTGTCGGGGCACTTGGAGAGCTGCCGCGGCTGCACACGTGAGGCAGCGGCGCCCCGGCTGCTCCCTCGGCTCCTCGCTCCAGCACCGATGTGGAAATGGGACCAGGAAAAGCAAAGGAAACGAGAGGCGACGGATGTTAAGAAATGTGTCTTAAGAAGAGTTCCTAGGTAGGAACGCAATAAGATCTGTACGTCAGCAAGGCTTTCTACCTGAAAAATGGTAGGAAAAAACCCAGAATTACAATGAGAGGAGGATTGAAACGATAAACAGAAACATGTAACTACTCCTAGTCTTTGTAACTGAGTGTTTTGACACTTCCTGGCAGCTTCTAGTAGAAGACAATGTTGTTTAACTTTTAATTTGACAAAATTATGCAACTTCTTCCTGAAGTGTTTGTGTTTTGATTTGCTGAACACACTCTCTTTACCACCAAGTGCTCTGTTCACTGCTAATCTCTGCATTGTTTTGAAATAATTTGGTTGTGATGGATTTTATTTGCTATTCTGAGGTAAATCCATGTAAATTACACTTTCTGATTTTCGCTACCCTTCTCATTCTTGCATTTTTTCCAGCTATACCAGCTGTTTTGATCAGTAAGATAAGAGCAATTTCTGTAGGTGAGTGCCTGCCGAAGAGCCAGCTGCTGTGATGGCCACAGTGATCAGTGCCAAAACTTTGTAAAGCGAGCAGGAAAGAGTTAAACATATTCCCAGGCTGTGAGCATTTAGGGCCAGACCAGACTGTTCATTCCCAAGCTTCCTAACTATTATTGCTCACAAACTTTGGGGCTGTCCTATATTCTGCATAATTAACGCTGGATTGCTGATCAATAATCCACAGTACTCCTCACTCATCCAGATCAACAGTAATGCCCGTGTTTTGGGAACGCATAAGTGGCACAGAGTGGTGCAGCCAGGCCACCTGGGTTTTGTCACTTTGTCCTTCATGGTGTGTGGCACCCTCTGCTTTCCATACTTGCTGGTGGCACTAGGAAAGGTAGTGGCCAGCTCCTGCACGCTGTATTTTTTATGATCATTTTGGTTCCTTCATTTAAATCAATGCTTCACTCGCTGTTTTATTGTTACACAGACCCATGTGTACATGTGTGTACTTTCAAATGAAGATGGCAATAGGAATAAAGGGAAAGGGATTATCGGATGGCAGTATTTATCCTAGCACTGACAGAAAGGAATTAGTAGATTTCACTTCTGATTGTGAAAATTATGGTCCTTGTCCCTTGGGACTACTGGAAGGTCATAAACTTTGGGCAATCTCTGCAGAATCCCTAATGCTGCATCCACAGTGCTGACTTGTGTTCCTGCACAAAAAGCAGTAGCTGAGTAGCAATTGTTTGCAGCCACGGCTCCATTCCTCCTTGCACCCCCCTTCATCTCACTAAACAATCTACTGTTTGGGGGGTTCTTACGCTATTTTTTGTTTGCTCGCTTCTTTCTTTCAGTTAGCCAGATTAGATACCTGAACGGATTAATTGTTTGGGCTTCCTCTTTGCCTCCTCCAAAAGTAATATTAATCCCTGGATTATTCCAGAGATAAATAAACACCAGACATGTTTAGTATAAATCCAGCAAGACTGATCTGGATTGCTCCTGTCCCGTCACTCACATGGCAAAGAGAAAAGGCAGAAGGTGAGCAGGAAAGCTTGCTTCTACCCTCGCAAGGACAGTGCTGCCATAGATGGGAAGCTTGTTACATTGCCACCGTTCAATCTATTTTTCCCTACCCAGATTAGATTGATACTGACAAGTCGTTCCCTGTGAAGGTGCCACAGCGTGGCATTTATTTGCATTTACATTGCAGTTCTCTTCATCAATCAGCTTTGCAGAGATCACTGCTGCTGCTGGACATATTGTTGCTATGCTGACACTTCATTCTTAAGTGCTGCTTGCGTAATGGTACAGTACGTGCCCATGACCAAAGTTTAAATCAAAGTTTAATCATTACGGAAAGACAAACATATTTCCACAACTGCAACCCAACCAAGTAAGAGTAAAGGCAGTTTGGTTGGGTCACAGATGCTAATCTCTCTCTTTTTCTATTCACAAACTATAAAGGGAGTTGACAGCACCTGTAAATGGTTTTCTGAGGCTAGATTATATCTAAGGTGATTATTATTTACACCCACCATAAAGACTGCTCTTGTGAGCCAAGAAGCCTGTTCCTGTGAGGTGAGTTTACCAAAAAAGGTCTTTCTTGCAGGAGGATTCAGTGGAGCTCGGATCCAGGGTGAGGGGTAGTTCAAGCACATAGAGTGCCTTGTCATGTGTTGGATTTGTGTAACCCGGGGACTGCAGTACAGTCAGGATATGCTGCAGTTCTGCATTCCCAGACATGCGGGATGAAGGGAAAGCTTCATCTCTCTCAACCCGAGTTTTTTAAGCAGAGGCTGACCTTTTACCGTAGCCCAGTTCTGCACCTCTTATGAAGAGCAACATGGAGCAGTAAAGGGATAGGAAAGGAGCTGACATTCCAATATGAATCAGAGGGAACACATGCTTGTTTAGTCAAGTAAAGGTATATTGATGGAGAAATACTGCAGCCATCACTAAATCACTGTGGCTGGAAGCGAAGACTTTGACCAGCTTTCATCTGCCATATTTCTGTGAAGTTTCTGTAATGTCCTTAGTTTAGGTGTGAAATTTCCAAGTGTGAAATCCACTCCTCTTTAGCGCATCTTCTTCAGCCAATTTGCATACAGGAGACTCACATAATTCGAAGACTTTTCTATCTCTACTTACTGCTTCTACAAGCTTCCCCTGAAGAAGAGTCACTTTGTCACAATTGATTTTCTAACCGTATTTTGTCTGGTCCTACCATTTCTGTATCTTCAATGCTTGCATTTCATTAAGCTTTCCCTATAATTCCACACATATATAATCAACTCTTTTGCCAGCTTTACAGATTAGAACCAGACACATGTAAAATGCTTTAGACAACTAAAAATGGAAATGACACGTATCGGTGATATGAAATGAAATATCGAAAGGAAGGTTTCTTTGTCGTGTGAGCTTCAAAACGTTATGAATCGAACAGAAGGTATCTTTCCCCGTCGGTGTTGCATGGCTGGTGAGCGTGCCGGTGTAAGGGAGCCGTGGCATCTCGCCATAGAAACACTAAGTCCTTTTAAAGCATAGAGGGAAATCTGCAATGGACGGGGGTTTCGGCGTTTCCAGCAACAAAGGAATCAGGAAGAGTTACTGGAAGAAAAAAATACATCCAACACAGCCCAGCTGGGAGAGGTTCCGCGTTCGCCGAGCGTGCAATCGCTTCCCCTCCACCCCCCTCCCGCCCTCCCCCGCTGCGCGCTGTCTCCGCGGGCACCGTGCGCCCGGCTGCGCGCCAGTGACGCGCTGCCGGTGGCCGCCCGCAGCGCACCGCGCCGGGTCCCGGCCGAACCGCTTCCCCGCGGTGACAATTTATTATTCTTTGGACGCAGGCAGCGTCGATGTCGATGTTTGCAAAAACAGCCGCCGACTGCAACGAGAGCAAAAGCGGGTTCTGCAGAGTCCCTCCTGGCCAGCACGGGCACCGGCGTGGCCGCGGGGCCGGGCGGGGAGCAGGCAACCTGGGGATGGCGGGCGGGAGAAGGCAAGCTTCTGGGGGTTTTATTTTGTTTTCCTCCCAATGAAATGAATTCTCGGCTTATTTGCATGAACCGAGATTGTTTTGAGTAATTTGCCTGTTAACAGCGTTATGCAAATGTTAGCTAGCTATTTAAAGGGGGAAATAGAAAAAAAAAAAAAAAGCTCTGTGTTCTCACAACGCCGGGGAAATCCTATGTCCCTTTGCATTAGCAAGATGAGATCACAGCGATTACTCACCTGCCTGGCCTCTCCTACACCCTTGAGCAACGCACAGCACTATCTTTCCCAGCCCAACCTTAAACACTTGGCAAACATGGCTGGTTTAAACAAATCAAAAGTGGAAGAGCTTCTGATGCAGTCACAGGCTTACAAAAACTGTGTCATTCTGTCACTGGGATCACTGAGAGAGAAACACGAAATCGGATATTAAGGCGGGATCCCCCATTTGCCTCAGCAGCCGGATCGCACGGGAATCCCACCGACAGTTGCAGTGGCAGAAAGCCGCGCAGCCGTCACGGAAGCAAAGCAGGGCGAACCGCGGGTTTACAAAATCCCGAAAGCGAGACAGCTGAACTTAGCGCAGTCGGGGAAAAAAACCAACCAACCAAACAAAAAAAACCCACCACCCACCACCACCACGGCGACTGTGCATGCGCGCCCTGGCCGCGGTGCCGCGGCGGGGGGCCGGCAGCACGGCCGGGGAGGAGGGTGAGGGCGCGATCTGGCGTTCAAGTTTCCAAACATAGCCGGCAGCGCAGGCTGCCCGCGCCCCGCCGCGCTCCAGCTGCGGCCGA